>JBBPDJ010000019.1:2095638-2172916 GCA_037974625.1 Cucumis cinereus | reverse complement strand
ATGGGGGAACCTCTCATTCAAACATTCTTCACTTTCTACAACAACTTCTCCACAAAACAAATTAATTTCCATCATTTGAGTGAGAGTGTGTTATGTATCAGATTTAATAACTAATTTTGATATTATTTATGTTAAGCTTCTGTAATTAGCATTCTGTTTTTAATATGGGTTATTATAAATACTCGTATCACATCTACCAAAGCTATTGACAAAAAGTGAGTAGCACAATAAAAAGCAAGAAAAAGTAAAGACACAAGCAACTTGTTAACCTAGTTCGGTGTAATCACACCTACATTTGGAGGACCATATACTCAAATAGAAAGATAATTCACTAAAAATCAAGAAGTTCGTAAGTATATAACTTATCAAAAGATTAACTATCTTGTATTACCAAATGAGATCGAGAGAACTCTTTGCGGATGACTTGAAACAACCGGAGGTGAAGAGAAAGAAACAAAAACATGGTAGATCGAAACAGTCAACAACCATAGAATGCAAACAATAATGCCAATGCAAATGCAAATTCGATTCTTCTAGCGCATGATCGCAACCAGCTGATCAGGGAGTATGTGTCACCAAATTTGTATGATTTTTTACCGGGTATCATGCGACAGATGTTCATGGAACCAGATTTGAGATAAAGCCAGCGATGTTGCAAATGTTGCAAGCTGCAAGATAGTTTGGAGGAGCTACCGGTGAAGACTCATATGCTCACTTGAAAGGCTTCGTGGAGATATGCAACACATTCATGATCCTTACTACCACAGTCAAGGGGATGCATCTGTCTTTGTTCTCATTTTCTTTTAGGGACGAGGTGCAACAATGGGCATACAATTTGGAGGCTGGGGAAATTATCATGTGGGAACTCATGGTAGAAAAATTCATGCAGAAATACTTTTCGCCTACTGTGAATGCGAAGTGAAGAAGAGATATTGCGAACTTCGAACAGAAGGAATCAGAAACATTGAGTGATGCATGGACAAGGTTCAAAGGTTTGGTTAGGAGCTGCCCATGCAATGGAATACGACCAGATTGTGTGCAAATGGATATATTCTATGGAGAACTGAACAAACCTTCACAAACTGTCAGCAAATTCGACTGCTGCAGGAATTTGTTGGATAAAACATACAAGGAAGCCAAGAACATAATGGGGTCCTCAAATGCCAAAGGTCACCCAAATGAATCAACCAAAATACATTTAAAAATTAAGATATAAAATAAAAAACGATTGATTATGTAATTGATTAATTTAACCAAATATTGTGTGATTATTTTTCTTAAAACAACAGTATGTGAATAATTTTTTTACCAAACTTGATTGAATATTATCCAAAAGGAGACAATTGAGTTTGAAACGGTGGCTCTAACGCAGGAATGTAACACGCTTCTCAGAAGCAATATTCCAAAAAAGATGAAGGATCGTGACAGTTTCATAATTTCGTGTTCTAACAGAGGGATTGCCATGGGGGAGGCACTGTGTGACCTGGGCGCCAGCATTAATCTAGTGCCTCTTTCTATCTTCAAGAAACTTGGGATAGGGGAAGTGCGACCCACCATAAATGGTTTAACTAAATCATGGTGGAGATGGTGAAGTATGTACAACCATAAGATCAAAGCTATACTGAACAAGTAGCACAACAACACATGTGCATTATGGTTCAATTTTTCATGTCAATTTGAAAAAAAATAAAAAATTGAGGTGTTCGAGAACAAAATAGCTTTTGAAATAGTTTTAAAGTTTACTTTAAACAGATTTTATCAAAAAAGTTCGAATAAAAATGGTTTTTTTTTTCAAACAAACGGTTTTTTCTATAGTCAACCAAAACATGCTCTAGAACTACTCAAAAGATAAATCATTTATCGTTTTGGAAATGGTTTAAAAGTGGTTCAAATCTTTGAAGTACAAACACAGATATGAATAACGGATACTGATAAGATATTACGTTACGTCAATTTCTAAAAACTAGGACACATGTATTTTGATGATATGTTCTTATTAATACGAATCTAAGAATTTCACGTAAAGATACTAAGGACAATACAAAATTCACTATTGAAATACAATAGTTCATAGAGTACAATAGAAAAGGTCGGTGGTTCGCCATAGATCTAAAAGAAGAAAATTACATAAAGAAGTACGAAGATAAAACAAAGAATTAGAATTGTTGAAGATATTCAAGTGGGTTACTTTTTTTCGTGACTTTGTAGGGCCACAGGCGTGAAGATGAGAATCAAATGATTCTAGAGTTTGATCTTTTATTTTTGTAAATTTTCTTTCACTGTAAGGACAAGGTACTGAGTTTTCTAGATAGGTTACTTAGTTTTTGGTAGATGTTTTTCTTTGCTTTTAAGAAAGGTTCAACCTATCTAAAATAGATACGTCGAAACGCGAACTAAATATGTAACTACAGAGTATTTGGGAGTATCAGTATCTAATACGTGCTCGATACCTATATGTGGTACCTGTCGGTGGTCGAGAACTATTACTAGGAGTCTGACACAATAGTCGCATACAAGAGCCTGTTCCAAGTATCAGGCAAACCAGGCAAACACCAATGGCTGCAATCAGCAATGATCTCTTCTTTTCTCTGCTTCATTGCTACCCAGAGCTTTCCTTGCCTTTTTGCATAAATTGATGGATGTGCATCTCTTCTATACTGGGATAGTTTTGTTATGTTCAAATACTTTACTGGGGTTTTCATTCTCTTCATTGTTCTCTCAAATACTTCAGTTAATGACTCAGGGAATATCTTTTGGTAGGACTCGTCGGAGAACGGTTCAGTTTCGTTGTAGCACCATTGCTTCCCCTTGTGTTCTGGCGATATACTTCGAAAGAAAACCACTGTTTTATTCCTATCCACATTCTGATCAATCCAATTTGACCAGGTTTTCATGGCTGCCTCAAGTGCTAACTCCATCTCCATTGTTTCTATCATCTTCCCATCATAATGAAAGTAGTCCCATCTGCAAAATTTGTCTTTTAAGTTAATCATTTGGTTTCTCAAAGATGAATGAAAACTTCTTCTATATCAGAAGCATGAGTACTTGGGCTTTGATTGCTTAAACAACTCAGATTGAATGATATAACTATGTAGCATGAGTTTTCGACTAAAATACCTCTAAACTGTTTACTTTCTGTCAAGAATATCCTTGAACTTCTAAAACTACAAAGATATCCTTAAACACAAAAAGGATTTTAAAAAGTGTTAAAAATACTCTTACTGTTAT
Organism: Cucumis cinereus; assembly: GCA_037974625.1. Taxonomy (NCBI): domain Eukaryota; kingdom Viridiplantae; phylum Streptophyta; class Magnoliopsida; order Cucurbitales; family Cucurbitaceae; genus Cucumis; species Cucumis cinereus. Next base: position 2,169,688 of record JBBPDJ010000019.1, on the reverse strand, counting down.
ATGAACAAAAACGATTAATACCGTCATACTCCTTCGCTTTCCCTCTTCCTTCTCCTCTTATTTCAATACATTCTTACTCTCACTTTTGTTAAATGTTTGATATTCTTTTATCTCTAAATATATAAATAAACTAGCACACTTCATGGCTTAGGGTATATGAGCCATAATAAGAAGAGAATAATGGGAGCATCAAGAAATTTTAAGACTTAAATATTTTAATAAGGTTGTGTTAAAGTAGATTTTGAGTTACTGGTCAAATACATTTTTATTAATTTGCCTTTTTATTGTTTTGGTATATTTTAAGGAAAGATTTTGATTTTCAAATTTTGTAAGATTTTGTGGGATTTTATGTTTCAACTTTTTTTTTTTTTTTTACTTTTCTTTTGTCGCTGAAAAAATTGGTGGAAGAATTGAAAAAATAGAAGAAAAATGAGTATCCATATTTTTTTAAAAAAAGGATATCCATACATTTTAACTCAAAAAACAAATTTATCATTATACTAACGATAATAACATTTTTAAACCTTTTTTTTTTTTTAAATTTAGAGTTCTTTTTGCAATGAGGTATTAGCGATTTCTATTCATTGATTAACGATGGGTGTACTTTTTTTTAAGTTTTCTTAAATTTAATGGTATTTTTTGAACTTAAGTTAATCAGAAGTATTTTTGAAACGTAACTTTAACCTTGTCCATCCCAAACTAACAGGGTAAAGATAAAGATATTTTTAAAACTCTCTTTGAAAGTATTTCTGAAACTTTTGAAAATTTATGAGTGTTTTGTTTTTAACACAAAATACAGAGTTCAAGGAGGTTTTATATATATATATATATATATATATATATATATATATATAATTTAGCCAAAGTTTTAAAGTGCTTACGCTTGCAACTTTCCCTGATGCACCCACCAATGACCAGTATTGAACACCATGATATTTGCACCATACCATTTCTTTGACATAGCTGAGAGTTTGTCAAGCTCCAATATTCTAGCACCATTTGCCTCATCGACTTTTAGTTCAACGAGAAACGGACTCCAGAAAAATTCCACAGAACAATTGTATTCCTAAGGTTATCATAGGCACTGTTACTTCAAACTCACATCATCGTATCTGAAAATGTGACATGAAAAAGCTTAGCTAACTACCTTTGCTGTGAAGATCTTGTAGCTGCCACTCTTTACATCAACATAAACCTGAGAAGGAGGTAAAGCAGAATATAGAAGACAAGCAAGAGATTCCCATTGGTTTCTGTTCAGTGAGTCCCCAACTACGATCATTCTCTTTCCTCTGAGCCTCTCTAACATATCTTTACTATCAAACCTTCAAAGTTCATGATTCAAACGATTAAGTTTATATTATTAATCAACTTTAATTCCACAAGAATGAAATGGAAGTAGAAGAGAAATTGAAGTGAAGAGCTGATCATTTTAAGCTCACCTGGGCACCTTGCACCCAGTGACTTCCCAGTTCAACTTCTCGTAGTCAAAATCCTGTCGGCCGTTTCTTTGACAGCTAACTTGGTCACTAAGAAATGGACACTTAGTTTGATCATAGAGAGGACTTGCCTTAGGATCATAAACCCATTTGCCATCAAAGATATTGCAGCTTTTCTTCTCATGCTTATCATACTCACTGAGTCGAAGTGAAGTATCATTGGGCTGCAACTGAATACTAGCTGCAACATAGTAGTCCACAAGACTGAACGAAGATGACACCGAGGAGGTTGAGCTTCGAAAAGTTAAAAAGTTCAGGGTCTCATAGTCTTGACCAAGCAAGAACACCAGGATGATAATGCTTGTGAGACATGTAAATGTGCAAAGCTTCCATCTCTGATTAATGGAAAAGCTATTGTCCATTGCTTGGTACCACTACTTCCCTACTTCCCACAAGCAATAAGAAGTTGGGGGAATTATAGTAGGCACTACAAGTTCGTAAGAAGTGGGAAAGTTTTGGTCAAAATGCCTGAATACTCTTTGAGATTTGCATCCCAGTTGTGAAATATTGATGGGCGGTCACTTTTAGATGCCTAAAAACAAGTAAAATTTGAAGCCAAAGGTATTGATAATGGCCATTTTTAAATACTTAGGTGCTTGAGATTATGTCAACATCAGAAAAGAAAAACATGTTATCTTTGAGAGTTTTAGAGAAAGTAGTAACAGAGTGGTTGACTAAAACCACTTGAACAAATAACTGCTCAAACACCAGCAAATAGCACAAGATTTAGGTAAAGCTTATCTCCTCAACTCCACTCTCAGATGTGGTGGGTGCATAGTTAGATACAACAAACTTAAGCAGTTATCAAGGCATGGTTTACTAATTGCTTCTTCAGCCTTGTATGTCAACTTTTCAACTAACCCTACCATACAGTAGCCTTGACTTTCTTTTAAAAAACAGCTGAAAGGGGTTATTCATCTTTTCAACTTTTTTTTTTTTGGCTTGAGAGTTTCGAGTATTCTTTTTTTAAACAGAGACTAACATTTCGTTGATGAAATGAAAAGAGACTATTGCTCAAATTACAGAGACTCAAGAAATGCTCAAAAACAAAAGTGAACATGAAAGATCAGCAAATGCACCCGGATATCTTAACTGGGTTGAGTTTCAAGTATTGTTCAAGAATCCGTAAACAAATCTATGATTTTAAAGAGAGCATCTGAATTTCTGTAATGTATAAACAATTACAGTAAGTTCCTTGATGTTTTCCTTAGCTAATTTTAGGGTTCATGTGCAGATGTAACTTTCAGGTGAGAGCATGGAAATTCAATCACTGATCTAATTCTAACAATGTTAGCCACCTACCAATAATGGATGAAAATGATGATCTGAAAACATGGCGTTTTTGGTGCCCTACTTTTTTGTTACCTACCTCAGACACAATTTTTGCCATATTTTGTTGCCTTATATACTTCAGAGAACGGAGAATAGGAATCCATTTACAACCGGAGAGAGTTGGCACATCTGAGAAAATGATAGGTAACATAGCTACTAGATGGAGGTTGCTCAGTGGGGAGGATAACTGGAAGAACCTCTTAGACCCTTTGGACGTCGATCTTCGACAATACATTCTTCACTATGGAGATATGGCACAGGCCACATATGACAGTTTCAACTCGAACAAGTTATCAAAATTTGCTGGGGACAGCCATTTTTCAAGGAAGAACCTCTTCTCCAGAGTTGGTTTAGCTATTGCCAACCCCTACAAGTATAATATCACCAAATTCCTCTATGCAACATCAGGGATTGAAGTTTCACAAGCGTTTATATTAAGGTCTCTATCACGGGAAGCTTGGAACAAGGAGTCCAATTGGATAGGGTACGTTGCAGTGGCGACGGATGAGGGAAAGGCTGCACTGGGAAGAAGGGACATTGTAATTGCTTGGAGAGGAACAGTACAAGCATTGGAATGGGTTAATGACTTTGAATTTCCTCTTGTTCCTGCCTACAAACTATTTGGAGCAGCTAATGATTCTAAAGTTCATAAAGGCTGGCTTTCCATTTACACTTCTCAAGATGCTCAATCGCCGTTTAACAAAAACAGTGCAAGACAGCAAGTGAGTTTCTTATACCTTCAGTTTCATATATATATAGATATGTATATATATATATATATATATATACATATATGTATATAGATATAGATATGTATATATATATATATGTATATAGATATAGATATGTATATAGATATAGATATGTATATATATATAGATATGTATATAGATAGAGATATGTATATAGATATAGATATGTATATAGATATAGATATGTATATAGATAGAGATATGTATATAGATATAGATATGTATATAGATATAGATATGTATATAGATATATATGTATATAGATATAGATATGTATATAGATATATATGTATATAGATATAGATATGTATATAGATATAGATATATATCACTAACTATATTCTATCATCTAAATGGTCAGGTTCTATCTGAAATTGAGAAGCTACTAGAAGAATATCAAGATGAAGATATCAGTATAACTATTACAGGACATAGTTTAGGTGCTGCCCTTGGGACCTTGAATGCAACAGACATTATTGCAAATCAGATCAATAAGGGGAAAAAGCAACGTAAACCCTGCCCTGTTACAGCCTTCTTGTTTGGCAGTCCACATGTAGGAGACCGCAACTTCAGAAAGGCTTTTAACTCCATGAATGATCTTCATCTGCTGCGAACTCGAAACAAGGCTGACATAGTACCGGATTACCCACTGACGGGTTATGCGAAAGTCGGAGAGGAGCTGATAATTGACACACGAAAGTCAGAATACTTGAAGAGTCCTGGAGGTTTCAAGAGCTGGCATTCTTTGGAGGCTTATCTTCATGGGGTGGCAGGAACACAGGGAAATGAAGGTGGATTCAGATTAGAAGTGAAAAGAGACATAGCACGTGTGAACAAATCTTTGAATGCTCTCAAGGAAGAGTACTTAGTGCCTGGCTCATGGTGGTGTGTTCAAAACAAAGGAATGGTACAAGATGCTGATGGCTTTTGGAAGCTGGATGATCATGAGAAAGATGAGGAAGAGCCTTAAGAACCGTTTTCTGTCATTTTCACCCCTAAAGCACAATAATTTACATAGAATTTCTATCCTAGTAGCCTAACAGATCATAAAACCAATTTCTAGAGAATAAAATTTGCATTCCAGAAAATATTGTAAAAGAGAACTTCAATTCTATATTGATTATTGATGAAATAAACAATCAATGGAAGGCTATTTCATTGAAGCAAAGAACACACAGAGCTCCATATTCATATCAAATGCAAATCTTACACAAACAAGGAAATCTAATTACACACTATAATGCTTCTCCCACTTTCCTCATTGATAAATATGAACAATCAACAAGGAATCTGAGAAGTGAACCACTCCATGACATGAAATGGGGCTTTGATCAGCTCCAACGCAAGCTCCACTATCACCGTTAAGCACAAACAACAAGGACATATGCAAGTAAGCGTCAATCTGCACCCAAAAAACCACAGAAAAACAGAGATAAATGGAAAGGAAACAAATCAAAAAGGAAGAAACGAACCAAATCAGAAATACCCAGAAGCTAAAAACGAAAGGGGTTTCGAGAAATTTACCCCACAATCCATATAATTACGCCGATAATGGAAAGGAGAAGAGAAACGAAAGCAAAAGGCAAGCCAAGCAAGAAGCCAAGTGGCCTACAATCGCCATCCCCACAGCACATATCTTCTGAGTTTTGGCCTGATCGAATGAATCCCTACGCTGAAAGAAGAAACAAGATGTTGAGAAATCAAGAAGAAGGAATTGACAGATGGGTTTTGTTTTGTGTGCGATTCGCTGTGTTGGTTATATATATATTTTAATGAATGGGTTTTGGAGTTTGGACCAAAAAGCGTAGAGATAAACAGAGAGTATAATTGACTTTTGCACAAAGTAAGTCTTAGATGACGACGGAAAGGTTTGCTTTTCCAATAAAAATTTCATTATAAAATAAAAAAATTTGTATTTCCCAAATCAAACATTTCAATGTCAATAATACAGAGTAGTTACAGCTTAGAAAAAAAAATTTAATTTTAATTTAGAAAATTATCAAAAATAGAAAAATTGACAAAATATTTAGATTCATAAAAAAATTATATATAATAAATTTTTGTCTTTTAGTGATTAGATTTGTTTTTTCTTCTGTATTTGGAAAAAACCCTTAGAATTTTGAGCTTTCTATATGAAAAAAAAAACTCTTTTTGAGAATTTAAAACTTGGAGTTAATTGTATAGAAATCAAAAAAATAAATTAATAAAATCTAAAAATGAATTATCCTTTTACTTGTGTTGTCTTAGCTAATATGCTCTTTTTTTTCACATGAAAAAAATACAGAACCACGTCGACCTCTTTATACAATGTCGATGCAAGATTGGATGTATGAGCATCTTTACTCTCTACAGAGAAAAAGGTCAACGTCGACCTAAGCGAGAATGAAAAAAGAAGAGATTGAGAGTGAGAGTAAGTTGTCAATCTACGTATAGGATGCTCCTAAATATGAAAATAAGCAAAATGACAAAAGTCTTAAAATTTAAAAAATAGATCAAATATCATTCTAACTCAATAATTTGGGTCACACACGCATTGATTTAATGATTTATATTAGTTTATTGCGTCTTTTGGATTACTCCTTTGATTTAAGTAAGGAAAGGAAAACATGATTCGTACATTTGGAATTTTAAGAACACTTGAACAAGTTTTTGTTTTGAAAAATGAGTCAAAATGAATTAATTATAATATCTTATAGATTGGTAGATTGGTGCAACCCAAAATTTAAATAATTTATGAAACTAACCCAATTAACCATTGATCTTGTTGGTTTGATTATGTTTTTAATGTATTAATTTAGGTTAAATTATAAGATTAGAACTTTCAAAAGGATCTAATAAATTATTAAATTTTTAATTTGATATTTAATAGGTTTGTAACATACCTAGTTCTTTCACTTGAGATTCGAACTTCAAATCTCTTCCTCAAATATATCGAAAAAAATTACTTTCTTTTAAATATACATAAAAGGTCTCACAAAATCCCAGAGTTCTAAACTCTCATTTGTAGAAAAAAGAATTAATGTGGGAGAAAGTTTCTGTTGCACTGAACACAGAAAAGGCCATACCTTTGTACATCCCATTACCTTTCAAATCATCAAAAAGGACATAAACTTTAATGGAGAGAAATTTCCAAAACCGTGTGCAATAACAAAAATAAGGCTCCTAAGTCAAAATAGGTTTCGTCTCGGAGTAAATTTGATACGGCTGCAAGCTGTCTTCTTGAAAAATTGGAGAAACTAATTAAGTGTATGAGTCAATTTATGTATATCTCGACTAATCTCACAGGACAACCTTCTTGGTCTTGCATTTGGGTGTCAAGAGAACTCGTGAGCTGTTAAATCTTAAATAAGTGGCCATCATAGATTGAGTGCATCTCCTCAAGGTTCTTTATCAAACTTAATGTCCTTTACTTATCACTAGGTCAACCATGACGGTGTGGAGAAAATAATCAGTCGAAGTTTTGAAGTTCTGAAATGAGCATAGTTTGGTAGATGATGCACCAAATTATTATTTTAAAAATTCATAGTTTGATCTCACACCAGAAAGCATCCATCCAAATCAACTTCAGAACCAAGACTATCATCCACAGGGCAAATAGATTATTTCAATTCCATGAAACTGAATCAAACGAGTTTCTAAGTTGTGTTTTTTTCTCATATCTTTCGTATCAAAACTTACTGATTGAAACAACGGAATGATTTAAAGATACCTCAGGCAGTTCAACATTAGTAGAGAGACCAATGTGTGTTGTTGATCTTGAAGTCTTGATCACTAAGATGAAACAGAACACCAACTATACACGACTATACTCTTTAAAAGGATGGATCTAGAGATCTTCAAGCAGTTCTACATTAGTCTGGGGACGAATTCATGCTCTTAATCTTGAAGCTGAGATAATACAGGATGCTAACCATACAAAACTGTGCTCCAGAATCATTAAACATTATCTCAGGTACACGAAGCACGTTACAAAAACACCGACTGATGGTGAATAACACATCTCATTCTGAAGGCCCATGCAAACTGGAGTTGTTGCACTCCATGGATATTACTGAAGCAAGCCTGTCGTAAACCTGAAATAACAGTGATAACAAAATCTCAGTAATGGAAAAAAAAACAAACGCCTATACATGGCTCAAAATCTCACTCAACGATTATGTACCGCAGATAGCTGTTCATTTTTAGTGTCTCCACTTGACTCGTCCTGTGCATTCGTGTTTGATATGTCATACCTATAAAGTGTGAGCAGTAGTATTATGGTCATAAAAGCTGCAGAAAAGTTGGGTAAAGAAACTTCGACTGTAAACTAGATGGGAAGTTTTCATACCAATCACGTGGAAGGCCAGCTTCATCTCGAGCTGAATAATTGAAAGGCCCTTTTAGTTCCACACTGTATTCTTTTAACAAGTCTGCGTTAGTGCAACCAAAGATGTTATCCAGTAATGCAAGCTCTAGGACTTGTATCATTTAAATGAAAGAGTACAAACCAACGTGATGATGGATACAAACCTTTAAAAGTTGAGCATGGAGCACGTTCCATTTTCTGACAGACTAGGAAAAACCAGTAGACACCAACAGCTACATGTGCAACTTCTTCATCAGCAATTTTAGCTACAATATCAGATGTTCTATGATCCCCGAAGCCAACTAATTTCTTCACTAGTCGAGGCCCAGCATCAAGTCCTCTAGCCTCCTACAGAATGTGCGATATTAAATACATACATGTGTCTTTCATACAAGAAAAATGATAGCAACCAGAACGAGCTAAAATACATTTTATTGGAATAGAAAAAAAAGAATAAATGCAAGTTTCCAGGCAAAGTGAGTTTAATTCAATGGTAATTAACATGGCCTTCCTCCCTAGAGCTTGGAGGTTTGATTCCCACTTTACAGTTGTATTAAAAAAAATAAAATTAAATAAACAACCAAGTTTCCAAGCTCTTTTAGAGACGCTTGGTAGTGGAACTATACTCCAAAATCTGCTCGACTGCTCATCTACTCGTATCCTGTAACCCACTCCATTTGTATCATTAACCAATATTTTCCTTCAAAGCAACATTTTTAAAATTTAAACTGATTGAATACAGGATACTGACCATACAACATTTTTAATAGGTCCCAAAAAATTCAATATTTTTAAAAAATAATTGATTGAATAGATATAAATTTAAATTTAATGTCTAATGGAATCTTAAACTTTCAAGTGCCTAGTTTTTTTTTTTTTTTGTTAAGAAACACAGAAATTTATTTATATAGATCAGCCAGTAGAAAACAGCCAAAGGGCGAGGGGTTGAGAAAACCCCCCCAACAAAAAACTAAACGATAAGCGCCTTCCAGTTGTCAATAATCATGAGAAGACCATAATTACAAAATAACTGTGTAGTTTGTACACCACCAATAGGTTGTGCTGTACAAGAGCCCAAAAAGAATCAAAAAGAGCTAAACTTATAATCGAACATCCTACTATGCCTTTTATTCCAGAGATGCCATAAGAGAGCACAACTCCACAAAATTTTTCCTTTTTCTTCCTTTTCCACAAAAGTTGCCCCCGTACAAACCCTCCATCATCCATTCATTGACCCACAATGGACCCAAAGGTCTCAAAAATCCTATTCCACTCTTTTGGACGCGAACTCGTAGTGTAAAAAAAGATGATCTAAAGTCTCAGCCTCCTTCAAGGCAAAGCGGGCAAATGGAAGGGGAAAGACTCCAATTAGGAAACTTCCTTTGGAGCTTTTCCAGGGTGTTGAGACTTCTATAGGCTAGAGGGCAAAGGAAAAACTTTGTTTTTCTAGGAATTTATGGTTTCCAAATAAGATTGACCAAAGGAAGATTAACTTTAGTAGCCCCCTTGGTCAACTTTAGGAAAGTAGACTATGAGTTTTAAAAAATTCAAATTATCAGGGATACTTTCCTCATGGATGTTCAATCTTGTTATAGAATTGTTTGACTCCCTAAAATGCATCTCTTGTCCAGAAAAAAATTAGTATCACAGTAGCATGTTGCCACATAAAACTATTTAAAAATAGTGTGGGGGGCATGAATTAAAACAATACATCATCTAATAATGTGTTAAATACTGAATAGAAATATGCACTACTATAGTACCTAAAAAAGTCTCCTCTCTTCTTGGTCTTCCTCTTCCTTATTGCTCCTTTCTTTCGAAGCAAACTTAGCAATTAAAGACCCCATAAAAGCAGTTCCCATTCTTTCATCGGACACTTTTTTTTTTTTTTTTTAACTAACTTTCATCTCAGTTAAGTCTTTCAAGCCTCCTTAAATCTTTACAACTGTTTGTTTCCCCCAAAACACCTTTCTGATTTTATTCCAGCCTGTTTGTTAATTTTCTTCCACTTCTTTCTATGATCTCATTTAAGGCAACAAACTCTTCAACTTTCAGCCATGTTTATGACGAAATTAGCATCCACCCTTTCCACTTCCTTTTGGTTTGAATTTGACAGTTCCTCTTCCATAGTATTTTCAAAAGCCATTTCTTCCAGTAATCCCGTCCCTTCACCTCCCTCATCCTCATCTTTATACTCCTCAGACTTTCTCTCTCCTAAATATCCCAATCTCAAAGCAACATTGAATGAAAGATTTTTATGCATTCTTCCAGTTCCCACAGCCTCATCTGAAGGAGTTCCATGAATTTTTTGTACTATTTTAAGCAGCGATCTCAATCATTGAGTCACCACAACTTGCAGTGCACAATAAATCTCCCATATTTTGTGCTCGATGGCTACTTCAGCAGGGACAAATCAACAAAATTTCCTTTTAATTTCTGAACTGGCTTCCAAACAATCAATCATTTCAATGAGCACATATCATAAATCCTCCACAATTATCCTTTAAATATCAGCTCCTTCCGGGTTAATTGAGGTAGTCCACCTCAATTTGATTCAACCTTCATAACTTGGAAAGTTGAAATTACCTCTACTTTGTCATGCTTCTGTGCATTCCAACTTTCAAATTCAAGAGAAAGCTTCCTCATTTTATTTCATCCTTTATGCTTGCAAAAGAATCAACCTCTTCCTTGATCCTTACAAGAACATTGAAGCAAGGCCATGTCAAGAAGGAATGGGTTTGACATACTAATGCTTTGATCTCTCCAAGCTTTGGCGTTCATAATCATAGAAATATAGTCATGTGATTACAATGGCAATGCCCCACTCTATATCCGCAAACTTCCACCCTCTTTCTGAATTTATCCCTTTCTTTTACTTCCTTATTGCTTTTACCCAATAATGTTTTTTCCCCATTCATCAAATTTCATATCCCAATTGTTGATGCCAAAAATCTCACCAACGGTAAATTTTTTTTAGGGCGAAGATCGTCCAAGTGCCTGCAAGACAAAAGAGATTAAGCACCAGTGTGTATCTAACCACACACACTCTGACACTCAAGTCAGTATCGGGTTTGTGAGTGATTAGAGAATAGGAAATAGTAGGGTATTTTTTGGCGTACCTTCGACCAATGTCTTGGTCGTTTATATAGGGTAACAAAACGTAACAACCATTGAGCTTGAATGATTGGCGGGTGAGTTATTACTCTTTGGGCAGTTACACCATCTATCTAAGTGCTTTAATGTGCACTACCCATTCAAATCTTAAATGTCACATTTTATGAACTGTTCGTTGTCTATAGTTCAACCTATGAGCTTCTCAGCTCGACCTTTGAGCCCTTCTCTACAACTCGATCTTTGAGCTCATCAACTATAACTCAACTTATGAGCTCCTCCGCTCTCCTCTATAGGTCAGCTTCTAAGCTCCTCAACTCTTATATATAGAGCGACCCCTGAGCTCCTCAACAACTCCTCAGCTTTCCTTCATAGGTCGCCTTTGAGCTCTTCAATTACAGTTCGACCTATGAGCTCCTCAGCTCTCCTCTATAGGGTCGGCCTTTGAGCTCCTCAACTCACCTTTATCAGGTGACCTCTAAGCTCCTCACCTCTCCTCTATAGAGCGACCTCTGAGATCCTCAACTATAGCTCAACTTATGAGCTCGCCTTTATAGATCGACTTCAAAGCTCTCTCTTGGCTTCTTTGAGCTCAGTAAGCTCACCTCATGGGTCTACCAAGCTCTCTCTTAGCTCGCTTAGACTCTCCTATGGGTTTTCTTAAGTAGGCTAAAATTCATCCTCAACAGTTTCCCCCACTCTCAAGCTTGACTTAGAGTCTAACTTACAATTCCTGGTCGAGGGTTTTATCTAGGTTGTGTTCTCTTCTTCAATGACCGGTTAACATGCTCAGTTTTGTTTTCATCTTAGTCTGTATTCTCCCCTAATTCTTTTTGCTCTTAGTATAGTACTCTTGTACTTCGAGCTTAAAGTCTCATTTATTTTCATTAATAAAGAGGCTTGTTTTTGTTTAAAAAAAAAAACTGTTTTAAACCTTCCACTTTGACATATTACATTCTAGATTATCAAAAGCAGAATAATGAAAAATCAAGGAATTCAAGCATTGTATAAAAAAACAAAGAACTAACCATAAGCATGAACACAAGTTTACCTGGACAAGCGGGATTGCTGCCAAGCGTGCAGCTACGTTGTTGGATGATTTCTCACACTCCCTCCAAAGCAAATTATGAGCAGCCATATCTCCATATCTTGTAGCAACGCAATCAAGGTGAGTAACAACGAATAGACATCAACTATTACACCCAAGGTTTATGATCACCTCACTTGAAACCAAGCTCAGCAAGTCTCTGTGAACACCACATAAAATGGCGACTCTCATCATCAGCAACATGAGCAAAGTCAGCAAAAAACCCCTCCCCAAGAACTTCACTGAAGAAAGAAAATCGAACGACGGTGTCCCATGCCAAATCAATTGCATTAAGCTCAACATGAGCAAGATTGTGTAACATATAAGCATTCAGAGGCAATCCTGAGTTTTTAGGAGCCGGAATTTCCTTTGGGGAGACCTGACAAACGATTAAAAGACAACTTAATAAAACATTCTTTCATTCTTCTCCATGAAAGAAAATTATTCTATTTAAAATCAAAACTTTATCTGAGGAACTAATGACATGTTTCGGAGTAATTTAAAATAGTTAAAAAAAACTTTTGTAATTTTCAAAATCACTCAAAAATGCCAAAATCATTCCAAATCAATTTTAATAGTATGTGTTGGAAGTTAGAGGCTAGGAGGGTTTATAGCTCCAAGAGTATTTGTGTAATTTATTGTACCCTGGTTTTATTTCCTATTTTTGTTAGGGCTTGTTATAGCCTATATATATTCTTCCCTCTTGTACTCTTTTGATTTTTTAGAAAATAATAAGAGCGGCTTCTATTGTGGTTTTTTCTCCATGTACTAGGGTTTTCCATGTATATTTTGTCTTTTTCTTTTCAATAGTATGAAAAATATATTTAAAAGTGTAAAATTAAACACTGAATTGTGTATTTTCACTCCTAACATACCATAACTTAAAAGCAAGAAGAGTTGGAAAGAACATTCTCCGAATAAATGATGAAAGTGTTAGTGAAAACGACCCTCCACATATCTTCATGGTATGATACTATCCACTTTGGGCATAAACCCTTATAGTTTCGCTTTTGTTTTCAATCCCAAAAGCAAAAGCAATGTTGGTCTCGTACCAATGGAGAGAGTTGTCCTCATTTTATACCCATTATGATCCTTTTATCCAACTAATGTGAAACTATGGTCGAGAAATACATTAACACTGGCAGATTAAGAAGGTGATTACTATTCTATGTAGTGTTCTAATCACAATAACGGATCAAATTCATAGCCCCGAGCAAAAAAAGCAGTTTCTTCTAAGAATTTAATCAAACATTTTCCATAGACAAAAACATCCACCGGAAAATAGAAAACTGACCAATTTCGGCAACGGAGGTCGAGCAGGATGGGAAGGAGCTTCGAAAACGCCAATGGGAAGACCTTCCTGAGACCATCTGGAGTAAGCACGATGAGAGAGTCTGGCTTTGGTTAAAGGGTCACTGGTGGAGAGAACCAATGCACCTAATTCCGCAAGAGACGAAGCCGATTCGATTCGGCTATCAAAGGAAACCCCAGTTGATGAAGATTCAACCAGAGGCTCTGGTCCATTGGGTCCCCAGAATCGATTCTCATTAAGGGGACTCTGCTTCCAAGCTTTGAGACCAGACCAAGGGGTGTACTGAATAGATGAAGAGGAATGTAGGTTGAGGGTTTGAGAATGGAGATGGGGACAGGAAGAAGAGCGGAGAGTAGGCCATAAATGTAGAGCTTTGAGTTGAAGACGCTGTATCATTCTTCCTTCACCAATTCCGACCGCGCCAAATTTTCTGTGGTCATGCTCGTATTTATGGCCACCTGAGGAAAAATTACCAAATTGAGATGGAGAATCTAACTTTGTAGGTTTGAGCTTAAGTTCGTTTCCACAGTTCTATGTCGTTTTTTGGTAAAATTGATATTCTTTACCAAATTGACAATAACTAAGTGTCAAGAAAAGGTGTATTTTGTCGTTAGAACACTAAATTATATATCTTACACATTGCACACACCCTTTCTAACTTTGTCAAAATATCTCTTAAATGTTTCCAAACTATTTGAAATGAATTTAACTTTTTAATGAAAATTGAAACCCAAAATAAGTTGAGTGGCATTTGAATCAGTCCAATTTCATGTTACTACTTCATTGTTCCAACACCCGACAACCGAACAATTCAAACTACCCAACCTAAAATTGTAAGGGTTAGGTTGGGTTAGTTTTAGTTTAGGTTGGATTGGATCGATATTTTTATGTTTTTTTTTTTTTTTGTTAGATTGAATTTGGATCACATTTCAATTTATTTGTGAATGTTAAATTATTTTATTATTCAATTACCTTCCACAATTTACCTTTCTATTAGAGTGAGAATGAGGAGGTTAATGTTGATGTCCTATTAACCTACAAGAATTTTGGGTAGGGACTTCACTAAGCAACTCGGCTACAAAGGTAATATAGTAACTTGGTTTAGAAGTAGTGGCTTAAGGTTTAGAACTAAATGTTGTACTATTTCCTATGAGACCTTAGTCTAAATATTTTCAATGAATCAGAAGAAACACAATGCGAAAAAATCGTACCAAAGGAAAACTCTAATCAAAATCCTATTTTTCTCTGCATCCTTTACAACTAAAAACACTAGCAACAACAGCAGCAGCGATGGCAAACACTGAGAAATTGCCTCACAATCCTCCTACATTCCATATGGCATCCATTAAAGGGCAAATATGAAGCTCCAAGAATCTTCAAATCTTACCCACCAACTCCTGTTTGCTGTTACTGACATTTGGTTTACAAACTCTAATAATAGTAGGGATTGATGCTAAAAAAACAATAGAGATGGTAGCAATTGATTAGCGATGTACAGGTGCTACGCAAGAGGGGGGCTAATCGATCAGATTACTACAATATTATACAAATTTGTGGCAGAATAAATGGCTACATGGGGGGTGGGTGGTATGCACTGAAATCTTCTTTTTCCAATATAATATCAAAAGCTCAGCTTGCTATTGGCTGAGACTATGAATCGACTTCAAGTTGCCTTTCTGGCCCGTGCACGACAATGATTTGGATTTTAGTCAGAGCAGTGGGTTCTTTGCACCTGAAGTACTTGCCGACGACTTCAGAAAATTTGATATCTGTTTGAGAAAACAAAAGGTTATTGTAAGATTTTCATTTCTTCAACTAAAAGCTGTCAAATCACAAAGTTTTAGTAAGGTAATAAAGAAATCCTAGAAAAGGGGGAAATGGTAAGCTTCTTAATCTTCACGTCATATTCAAATCCATGAACTCTAAAGATCTCAATGTTTATAGTCTATTTCCACCATTTGAAGTGTTTTAGCATAACAGTAATAATACAAAGTATTGCAACTTCAATTTAACTTTGTTCAGTCGCCTTTCTCGTTAACTGTAACAAATCCTTAATCATCAACAAGTTCTGATAAATTTGTCCACTCCTAACAGACTCGATAATATATTTTAAAATCATACTACTGCAGTATACATTTCATTTCAATTCAATTAAATAAAAAACTAATTTAGAACTATAAACTAAACTAAAACTAAAAACACCGGGTGCAAAGCATTTAATACCTATAGCTTCGAGAGAAGATTTTACAATTTTCTCAGACAAGTAGCCAACAAAAAACATTTTGATATATTAGATAGTAATCTTAGTTCACACCCCAACGTTGAAGTAAAGGGCAGAACGAAGCAGGAGACATCTTAGATTTTAAAAAATTATATACAATGTTGAAATTTTGAAACTCTCTAATTTACCCCTGCATTTTCACTATATTTATATAAAATAGAACAGACGATAAGATTTTGCCTCTTATAAGAATTCTAGCCTCCCCTGATTAAACTAAGAATCCTTTCCGTCCAATCCAATCGACATATTGAACAAATAAATTATCTATATTAAACATTGATTGAACTCAAGTACACCGAGATTACGATTACAATAGAAACATAGTGTTGAAAAGAAAAATTAGAGTCTATGGATTATTAGTATTTTCCATTATTATTTTCTTAAGTTCAAACCTCTGCGTTGTTGTTTCTTCTCCATTTAATGTTAATTTCCACTTGTTGGGTTTTTCTTCATATTTCAAGCTCACAAGTGAGGGGAAGTGTTGGATATTATATTAAATTTACCATCACCCATCAACTTAAGCTTTTCGGTCAATTGGTGATTTAAGCTGGTATCAGAGCTTTAGGTTTTGTCTCGTTGAACCCTAGGCGCCATACTCTATCCATTCTTTGCCTCCGTCGATTGTCGGTGGAGGCAGACCCGTCACCCATTAAGGTTTTGAGTATAGATGTTCCACCGAATTTAAGCCCCTAGATCTGTCGCTGCACTCAGACTCCTGCAGCCCCAGATCTACGTCGGGTCAGTCTTCGTGCGATTCCGTCCAAGCCACATCTTCTGCCAGCCACATGCCGCACTCTTTCAACCCAAATCAGTCCGATGCAAACGGTGCAAGATAACCTTAGTTGTGCACCAGCCCCGCCTCAACCACAACTGCCACCGCCAACTGTCGCCGCCACCGGAACAGTCGTCAGAGAAGTCGCCGTAGCTGCCATTTTTTTCGCTGCCGCAACCGTCCAAATCTATCGCACGGCCAGATCTGTGCCCGCAGTCACCGTCCGGAGATGTCCACAGTCTTGGTTATGTTTTCAAATCAGTCGTTCATCGAATTTGTTATAGATCTCTTTAGAGGCTCTATGTTATTGCTCAAAAGTTCTTGTTTCGTTCTTCATAGGGTTTGTTATAGATCTCTTTAGACAATCTTTGTAATTGCTCAGAAGTTCTTGTTTCCTTCTTCGTAGGTTTTGTTATAGATGTCTATATAAGGATCTATGTTTCTTACCCAAAAGTTTATTGTTTCGCTTTTCGTGGGTTTTATCTTTAGCCTAGAGTTCTTTGTGTGTCTGGTTCTTTGTGTGTTTGATTCTTTGTGAGCTTTTTTATTCTATCCCAAATTTACTGATTTGATTCGAAAGTTTTCTCGCAAACTCAAGTTGTTCGTGATTTTACCACCTTGAGTTCAATGTTTTAAAAAGCTCCCTTGGGAGGCAAGCCTAGGCTCAAGGCGAGGCGCGCGCCTTTGTGAGGCCCCAAAGCTCAAAGCCTTGGGCTTTGGGGCTTTTTCATTCTTTTAAAAAATAGTAATAGTTAAGGGTTTTCCTTCTTTATTAACTAAAAGAATCAATTTTACTAAGCCTAAATGCAAAAATTCTTGTGTTTGAGGTCCTTTTTTCCATATTTCCACTTCAACTATGATTTCACTTTTTAATGTAATATTTGTATATGTAGTGCGCCTTACAAAAAAAGCTCATGCCTTTTTGTGCGCCTTGCGCCTAGACTCCAGAGGGCCATTGCGCCTTGGGCATTTTAAAACACTGCTTGAGTATGAGGGAGGGTGTTGAAAAGGAAAATTAGGGTTTATGGATTATTATTATTTTCCATTATTATTTTCCTTTCTGGTATTTGACATTTATGAATTTTCCTTTAGTGGTTTCTTTGAGGTCTATTTATTCCACATGTAAAAGATTATTACGTACTCTGAATTATTATAATTTATTCAATAATATAGAAAATTACAACACATAGTATATGAAGAATGGAACCAGAAACCAAGAACTTATCAGAGGAACAAGAACATGATTCAAAGATTTATTTGAAACAGGATTCAGACTAAATAGGCAGCACAACCTGAAGAATATATGAAGCCATTTAAGACCCAGTATCAGATCCAGATGCTGAAGAACTTTCACTATCAGAATCTGTAATTCATCAAAAAAGTAATAATAAGAATAACAAGAATAAGAATACAGCTTCAACAAAAACACATTACTAAATCCCAGCCTCAGGAATGCAGAAATAAATAATTAGAATGACTTCAGATTTAAAATGATGATAAAGAACCAAAACAATCATACCGCTAGATGAAGATCCAGAATCACTGCTAGAACTGCTTGAACTACTTGACCTACTCCTACTATTGTCCTGCCCTTGAACGGGCACTGAAGATGAAACGGTATTTTCATCTGTGTACAAGTTCAAATTTTGGGATTTAGTAAATACACAAACTAAGAAAATAAGAATTAGAAACCCGAATGATATATCCACCTGCTTTAGTTTTCTTTGGGACCTCCATCACAACAGGGACCTGGATCGATAGAAGAAAACAACAGGACCATTTTCAGTACTTTATAGCACAGCATCACAATATACATCACAATTTTATTCAGGGCTTTACCTTTTGGGTCGAATTGTGTTTATCATCTGCTCTTGCTCGAAGTGCGAGCTCAGCTTTTCTCTTGTTCTTGCTCAAACTTTTTTTGTAGTTTGTCACAAACCTATCAAGCTCCCAGAGTGTCTCTGCATCCACACTATCGATATCCACCTCAATTTCTTCATCATCTTGAAAAATATTTGAATTTCTCTTCTTAATTATTTGTAAAATGGCATCCAGTTTTTCAGAAGGCAAATTCTGAAGGTTACTACTGAGTTTTTGCTTCTCCTCATAAGTCATATCCCTTTTATGAGGATCTTTTGCCTTGGGCTTTTTTGGAGCAGGTGTCCTACTTGAGGGAGTAGCACTCAAAGGTCTATTCTTGGAATCAAGACGATATGTGGTAGATTCTGACCTTTCCAATATTCGTTTCATGTCAAGAGGTGGTGGTGGTGGAAGACGAGCCTTTCTGGAAGTAGGTGTGGATAGAGCAGCGCCATAGTCTAATCCAAACCTCATCTCTCGATTATAGTCTGCCTCTATAATAACCCACCTATCCTCAAATATTGACAACAGTTGCTCCGCCATTACATGGACATCTTGTCCTTTGGGATTATATGTCATAGCATTTCGAAATGTAAGTCTCACGTCCTCAGCAAATTCTTTAGGCGACTTGTACCAGTTTTTGTTCAGCCTAGATTTCACTGTTCCTAGGTCCATTGGATGTTTAATGATGGTGTAGTAGTCATGCAGACCAAGACCCTGCACATCGACAGGAGCATCAAACACCCAACCATATTTGTGCTTAATCAGTTTTTCAAGAAGTGAACTGCAGCTCTTAAAGAACTTGGAACCCGTCCCGAAACCATGTGCAGTTTCTCCTCCACCCGGCTTCTTTATATTCATTTTTGCCTTCTTATTACTCTCAGCTGGAGGCAGCTTATCTTTTCCAAGTATGAATTCAGAATTTCGATAAAATTGGTTTGCCTTAGGAGTTCTTTTTTCTTTCTCCACATAATCACTCACACCCTGACTGTTCTCCAACACTGATACACTCAATTTATTCAGAGGCCTAGAAGGCTCACGAGGCACACGAACGGAAGCAACCTCAGGATGAATCTGCTGCTTGTCTCCACCAACTTTATCCATTCCTTCATTAGTCGTAACATGAAAATTACTAGACTCACTTAATTCCCCCTGTTTTGCCTCAATTCTTTTCAACGCATCTCTAACTGTCTCAAGATCACTCTCAAGCTTACGCCGAAGTTCTCGCATCTCCTGCTTAGACTTTGATCCCAAATTATTGTTATTTTGATTTTCCACAGCCACTTCCATAACCCCATTTCCTGAAGGTTGGTCTCGAGTGCTCTGCACTGCATCCCCAGCAGCAACCTGCTGACGATTGAGGCATGAAGAATCCTCAGACACCGCATCAAATCTCGAAATGAGCTGCTGCTGAGCTGTATTCTTATCCTCCGTCACTGTAGTACAAGGAAGGGGTTCAACCAAATTGTTACCTTTATCACGGTCAATATCACTATTGACATTAGCATCGTTATTGTCGTTGGCGACAGTGGTGGTAGTGGTCGGGGCAGTAGCGGTGGCGGTTGCGGTTTCGTTATTTCGATTATTATCATTATCTTCTTTATTCTCAACAGCAGAGGGCGTGGCAGTGGCTACATCGGCAATTGAATTTGAGTTGCTGCTGTTATTGTTGTTGTTGTTGTTCCTTTGGGCTCTGAAGGCCTTCCTAGTGTACACTTTACTCTCCACGTACCTCTGCTTCTCTCTAACACCGTCTCCCTCACCAACTGTAGGTCCCGAAGCCATACATGAAACTCAACGAAAACCCTAAATACCCTAATTCCCAAAAAGGGAAAAAAGAACAACAACACACAGAACACCCCAGTTGAAGCTTGTCTGAAAAAGATACACTCGTCCGTCGCAAGAAACAGGCCCAAGAAAGGCCTCAACTATCCAAAACGAACGACAACAAAAAAAAAACTAACCCAAAAAGGCAAAGAAAAGAAAACCCTAATCCCCAAAAACCCTTAAAAATTCCTCCGATCAAACCCTAACAGCACAGCAAGAAAGTAAAGAAGGAGAAGGAGAAGGAGTAAAAGCTAAGAGGAGCTTACAGGAGAAGAGGAAGAAAGAGTAGGAAACTTCATAGGTGAGTGAAATCGGATCTCGCAGTCGGTGGTCGTCGTTCGAACACTTTCTCTCTCTAGAAACAAAGGAGTTTCTCTCTCTAAACTCATTTCTGAATGTTTTTAAGTGTACAGGTGTACGGCGGGTGTGTGGTTCGTCGACTCAAATCAAATGAACCTCGCGCGTGGGACACCCAACACAAAAGTCGTGCCCGTGAAGTATCACTATAGATCATGGGGGTAAGGTAACTCACGCGCGTATTGGAAAGTGTGGAACACGCTCCAATGGGAAGATACTAATGGGGATGCGTGTGGGTTACGTGCGTATTTGTTAGTTAAAGTCGGTCTATGGCGGGGAGCTTCCGTTCTAAAATTTTGAAGATTTTTTTCCCAATTCCCATTCGCGCGGCTTTATTTTATTTCCCTTCCCACTCCATCGGAAAATCAAACCAAATTTTGATTTTTGCCTCCAAATCTCATTTTATCATTTTTAATTTTGTTTTTATTTATTTATTTATTTATTTATTTATTTATTTATTTATTTATTCATTCATTCATTCATTCATTCATGTAAGAAAAATTCCTAATTTGTTCATCTTCTCCTTCGAAACTATCTCTCAACCGAAAACTACCTCTCTCACTTTTTCTCATCTAAACCAAAAATCGTTTCGACGCTGTCCAAAATACCAACAGTCGCCTATCGCTCGTCCCATCGTAGGATGGGTTGCCACTTGTTTTGTCGTGATTTGAGAGATTGCACATAGCAAAATAAAAAACATAATAATGAATGCTCCAAACTTCTCAATGTAAACAAGATGAACCGATGTTTCCAGGCAAAGGAGGTAATAGAGACTTCAACGACTAGTTTTAAAAACTTAGTTTTTTATTTCTCCTTTTTTCTTTTTAAAAGATCAACAAATGGTTTAAAAAAAAACAGCAACATATATATATATTTAAAATCTATAATATATCAACATATCATCTTAAAAATATTTTGAAACAAAAATATTATAAAATAGTTGCAGCAGTTTGTTGAGATTTGAAAAATCATATATTATTTGAAAAATCTATAATATACCAAAATAATTTATTTGAAAGTATATTTCAAATCTCAACGAAGTTACTTGAAAATTTTATTTTAAAAAAAAATCAATACTACTTACTCCAAAATACAAATTTGTTATTTGTGAAAAAAAAATTATAAATCTTAAAATTTAAATTACATAATTAAAAGAATATGGATAAATTGTAAAGCAAATGAACTTTAAGAAGAACCGGCAACTAAATTTGATCCAACAATTAAATCAATCAAAATAAAATTTCAACTACTTTATTCCTGTATCCTGTTAGATTTGAATCATACGCTTGATATTTTGAATTATATAGTATTTAATATTTGATATACGCAGACCGAAGGAAAAACCAAAATTTGGAATGTAATCAACACACTTTTACCGAAAAATAACTTATTAATCTATTTTTTTACAAAATAAAAAACACCCGTTCGAATTTTGTCATTTCCACAAATATTCCTTACGAAAATACCCCATGCATAAGTTCACAAACTAGACCCACCAAATGGCCAACATTGTCATTTGATGGATGTCATTGAGCCCAAAGTCTTTCTTTAGGAAAGAGAAATTGGCCCATTTATGACTGTTTTGGTCTTATCGATCCAATACACCCATGATTCATGAAGAACCGACGACTCAGAGTCTCAAATTGTTGGATTTTCAATTTTCTTTTATGGAAAGGTAAAAATTGACGGAATTGACAAAATATTTAAAAAAAAAAAAATGTGTAATGAGTTTTTTTTTTTTTTTTTAAGAATAAAAAAAAAATTGTTTGTTTTTCAATCTCGTCCCAACGATTATTTTATTATGTAATTTTTTTTAAAAAAATTATTGTAAATGATAAAACTGTTTAAAATATTTATAAAATATAACAAAATTTTATATTATAGACATTGATTGAATATGGGTCTATAGTGCTAATATTTTATTATATTTTATACATATTTTGATTAATTTTATTATATTTGAACATGTTCATTATTTTTTTTTAAATGTTATTTTGTTAGGCATCTAAAATATAATTTTAGATGAAATCTATATTAACTTTCAAAGCAATTAAATGATTCCCGTATTTCAAACATGGACATCTAGTTGAATTAGGACCATTGATATGACTCAAACCAGATTCAATTAATGTTCCAACTCTTAACTCATATTCTCTAGACAATCTGTTTTCTATCATCAAACGATTTGTCATCGTGTAATATTACAAAACTTGATTCTTCTCAATTAGTCTCTAAACAAATCTGGTTACATAAAACTTGGATATATAAATGGTTTGGTCAAAGGAAATTAGGAACATGTGAGATTGGGGGAATTAAAATAGTAAAAATACAACAAGAAAGGATGCTTTTGAGTAAAAATACATAAACAATAAACTCCTCTCTATCCCTTTCTCATTTTCAAAGGTTAACATGGTATCAGTTCAGAAAGTGAGCATCAAAATGACAGATTGTTAGATGTATATATCTCAGTAACTAAGACTGTTAAGAACTTTAATATATGATCAAGCTTTTGAACTCTCATCATGTTTGTTGGGCTATGGATATATCTTTAGCATTCAATAGAAATTTCACCACATGGGTGGATAAAGAAAGTTTCCTGATATTGTTCATTGTATATCTGTTCTTTATGAGAAAACCACCAACCAAATAGAACACTCTCTATCTCCATTAATGAGTGATTATTTATAAGTCAAAGATCTCAAACTGATGCACAGTTCATTTGATCTTGATCTTGTACTTACATTTGGAACATGTACTCCGTTTGGATTGTGATCAAACTAATTGTCAAGTTAACTAGATTGTCAATCTAATCTATGTAATCTAATACAATCTACTAAGATAGACTGTAAAAACTCAAAATGGATCATTTATGGCTCTACTCACTTACCTTCTCTGTATTTTTTTTTTCTTCCATGTTCATTCAAAGACAAGGGCCAAACTTCTTCAACTACAATGTCTCTATGTTATGAGACTTATGACTAATGACAATATTACAATTTTCTTTCTTTTGTTGCTCCACATGGCAGTGAGACTTATTGTGGGTTTTGCACAAGTGTGAAGAAGTAACTAGTAGCTTGGAGGTAGCTATACATGTCATTCAATTGGGATAGAATATGATTTTTTACTATAGGACTCTTTACTCATACTGATGTTTAATTGATTTTACAATATCAGATTATGTATCTGACTATTAAATTCCCCAATCATTTTCTAATAACTCAAAAGAATAATGTCCATTTTTGCTACTATGAATCTATAGAACGGGAAATAATTAGAAACATAATAATGCTTCAGAATCAGGTGCCTTTCTTTGTTCTTCAAGCTATATATGACCAGCTAGTTTCGTGGAATAAATATTTTCTAACAAACATGACCAAGGTTGGGATGATGCATGGAAGAATACGGTGTTCGAAAAATGAAAGGAAGGAAAAATAGCGTACAAGCGAATTCAGATGAAGAAGAGGAACCTGACGAACTCAGATGGGACGGCAGATCGGAGGAGTGAGCGACGAATCAGAAAGATAGGGGAAGGGTTTGCCTGAAAGAGGAAGGGTAATTTACGTGAAAGGGGTTTTAGGGTTTGAGTGTAATTGGGAAAAAAATATTTATTATTTTTAATAATTAAATTTATTTAATGCTATTTTATGTATTTATGACAAAAAAATAAGTGTCACGAAAAAGTAAAATCCAAAAATAGCTTAGTTTCCTACCAAAAACGTGAATTTTGACATTTCTGACATTATTTTTCTTCTTTCTTTCAATTTGGCTATAGTAACGTGTTATGGTAGTCCATTTTTCTTGTAGCGTGTCTTCCTCCAAATTCACTCCCAACTACAAAACTTTTCTTCAAATTTACACTTTCGAGTTTTGTATGTTCCTTCTCCGTTTACAATCATGGTTAAGCGCAAGAGAGTGAGCCGAGGGAAGAACTATGTAAAAGCGCAATTATACTGGATTTTCTTTTTATAATATGTTAGATGAGGGTGAATTTCTAATATTTAAAGTTAATAGTACATATTTATGTCATTTGAGTTATGCTAATGTTAGTCTACATTAATTAAGTGCAAGAAAGGAGGAGAACAGTACGAGAGTGTGACACAAGCAAAAAGGCTATACAACTTTATTTTTAAAATTAGGTCAAACGACATTTTCAATATTAAAAATTGGATTATTGTTGAAATCAAAATCTTATATATATATATATATATATATATATATATATATAGACACATCTTTTTCCGTACACCAAAAATAAATAATTAGCCTCCTTGATTAGGTCAAGCCTAATATTTTGGATCTTTTATCAATCACTTAAAGAACAAAATGCCAAAATCATATGATCAAGTAATCCTTTATTTATTTATTTATTTATTTATTCTTAAGAATATGGATGAATCTAATATACTTATACTAAATAAAGTCATTAAAGAACATCGACCACCATATAGCAACCACACTAGCTTCTTCATTAATAATAAATAATAAATAATTTCAAAGTTGATTTCAATTTTTTAAAAAAAATAACAATTAAAACGGCTAATTATTAAATTAATTACGTGTTAATTCAAAAGACAACCATAGATAGTAAATTAATTTTTTTTAAAAAAAAAAAGTAAAAAATAGGTATAATTTGTATAAGAATAGAACCATAATATAATATTATGTATTCATTCTATTTTGATCTCTCATCCTCAACTATCTAAATGATTGAAATATATATATATTGATACAATTGATTTTTTTAAGGAAAAAAAAACAATTTTTATTGATACATTCATCGTTCCGTCGACCTCTCTATTATTTTCCATAAATCAAACAAGTACAAAACGTATCGTTAACTTTGAATATAGCTTAAATTGATTAAGGCACATAAGGACGACTAAAAGATTCGTAGTCCCACTTACGTAGTTTATTAATATACCAAAATGGATCAAATCTCGAATGAAAATCCATTGAAAAGACATCACCATGGAAAGGTAATTTCAAATGGGACAAGAGCCCCTTTTGTTTAATTTGGAAGCTAACCAAAAAGATTAAAGCCTTTTGCTTTCATTATAAGATTGAAGTTAATTAATTCATGGTCAAGGGAAATTCAAAGTGTTAATGATCTTAATTGGGTAACTTAAATTATAAATTTATGAAATTACTAATTAAGGTGGGAATCTATGACCAATTATCTTAAAATGGAAGCTGGGAGTCTAGTCAAAAAGGATAATATATTGGACCACTCAAATTCAAATATATTAAATTATGAAATTATGTAATATGAATTAAATTATTATATACTTTGTCACTTAGTTAAGCTAGTCACCTTAGCTATACCTTTTTTTTTTATGTGACTTTAAAAAATAATCAACAATAAGATTCAATTGAGAATTATTATTATTATTGTTGTTGTTGTTGTTTAATTTGGTGGTGATTCCATATATATTGTATTAGTATATTGGATTAATTAGTGTGTAGTTGATATGATTTTGGATTATGATCACAATTTTATTTTGTAAAATTAAGTTGATATGATTTAATATAAAGAGTGAATGAGTAAGCAGTGCATATTTTTGTTTTAATGCTATTTATTTATTTATTATTATTATTTGGTTAGTACAAAGTTAATTAAGTTAGCATAATTTAATGATTATGATTTAACATTAATATAAGTAATTAGTGGTTCGAAATAAACAATATTCCGACTGTGAAGCACTAAAAATCGTGCTTTTTTAAGTTAAAAGCGGCTTCATTAATTAGATGCCATATATATATATATATATTCAAAAAGTCAAAGATATTTTCTTATTTATAATAATAATAATTAATAAAAAAAGGTTTGATTTTCTTATTTTTAAGAGTTGATGAGGTTTCTATTAATAATAACCATAGGGTATTTTAATATTCAGGTTTACAAAAATATATTTTTATAATTGTGGTGGCGACGGATTATGGTTTTAGTTTAAAAAAATCTTTTATAATAGAAAATTTTCTATATTAGGAGAGAGTATGTACTCTTTCGTTTATTGTGTGTCATGTCAACATGTTTTTACCAATAATAAGATGGGTTCATTGATATTAATATGGTATAAGGTTGTTTTTTTTTAAAAAAAAAATAAGTTGGGATCAGTAGATGTACTCGAACATTTCAATTAGGTTGGCATTTTCATAGCACCTACGTGCAACCAACTTTGACGATCAATTACTGATGTCGACATCCATCTTCGACGACAACTTTGACAACCAATTCCTACCAATTTTGGGCTTCGACAACCACCTTTGCAACCAACTTCGACGACCAATTTTTATTTTTTGTGTATGTTCAACTCACACATTCTATGACCGTTAACACCGACGAATTTAGTATAGACCCAAGGGGGTTCACGTCTCCCGTCCCGTCAACTTTATCCTATATATATAATTAAAATAATACTAATACCAGTAGCTAGCCCAATAGTAAAACTGTCATCTAGTCCCCTCTAGACTCAGGTTCAAGCCCCACTTTTTGCATTGACAGCTAAGAAGGGGGAGATTTCATTAAAAAAAAATTAATGACAGGAAAAATACGAGCAACAACAAAAAACCATGATAACTCGTCAAACACACAACTCAGGGAAAGATGTTTCAAGGAGAAGAGTTTATACTGTCAATTAAAGTCCTAAGACACTAAGAACTACAAAGAAAAACTTCAAACTGGACAACCTGATTATCTAGAGAGGCGAATAAAGGAGAGGAGGGTTCGAGCCCCCTTTAGCCTATAATAAATTAGTTAATGGACTCAACGATTAGACTCTCTCCAAATATATGATTTATAACAACACACGAGATAACTTTTCAAACCTAACATCGTAATTAATTGTGTGCACTATGATGATAACTTCAACGTGTCTTAATGATTTTTTTTTATTGAGTCATCTAAAACTATTATTGTCAAAATATATATTTTTTTTAGTAACAAAAGTAAAAATAATGTGTTTAATTTGATGTAAATATATAAAAATGTCAAATTTTGTCAATTTTTTAGGTGATTTCTTTTAATGAAGTACAAGGTAGGAGATTTGAACCACTGTCTTCTTGGTTAAGTTTTGTTGTATCCACATTTGACTTCAAAATTTTACGTTTTTTTTTTTTTTTGGTGATTATTTTGGGTTTAAATTTTTTTAACACTAATGATATATATTTATTTTAGCAAAAAAAAAAACATCTATTTGAGTTTTTTAGTTCAACCTTGTGTAAAGTGAAATGTAAATATTAGACTTTATACATTGTACAAAGTCTATTTAAATAGAATATTTCATTAAGTTTGTTAAAAACACTTCAACGAAAAAGCTATATATGAAACGACGACGGTTTCACCAAGAGCTTTACTACTAAAAATTCATTTGTTTTTAATTTTTATTTTAATTTTACTTTAGTTGGAAATCTTATTTGTCCATTAAAATCCAACTAGGGTGAGTTTGAGAGTGATAGTTGGAGTAATGCTTTTAAAAAAACGATCTACACGTATAATTGATTTTGTAAAATTTATTTTTGATACTAAGCTCTTAAAAATAATTTTTATATATTTAATTGATTTCAGTTATTGTATTTTGTTTCAAAGTTATTTAGTTACCCAATCATTAATTGTGTTTTCTATTGGAAAAATAATTATTTAACTATATAATTATGGTAAAGATTTATTTATATTTATTTTATTGTTAAATGCTTATGTGCATAATTGTCATTTTGTTTGTTTTATTAAAAAATTAATGACAGATAATGTCTAAACATATATAATTGTCTGTCATATTTTATTCCAATATTTAGATTTTAAAAAATGATTTCACAAATAGCTAACCAATAATATTCTACACAAACAACTGAAGTAACCATTTTGGGACTGAATTCATGGTCAATCACTAAACAAAAAATCACCTAATTCCTCTAAAATCAATTTGAAATGATTTTATATTTTTCTAAAATGACTTTTAGTTTCTATCAAACACCATCATTTTACATTTTAAAGAAAATAGATTTTGGCAAGAGAAAAAGTGATTTTGACCGTTTCAAAATCACTCCTAAACACACCCTATATTGTTAACTCAAAAGTGATTTTTAATTGGTTCTCGATAAAATACTTTTTAATAATAATTTAGTCCACAGCGACTCAATTTATCAATTTTATAATAATTTACAATTAACAATGATTTAATTTATATCACGAAAAAATATATGAAATTTCTCTACCATAGAGACTCATTATTATAAATTTAGAAATATAAAAACTAAATTATTATATTATTCTAAACTAAAAGATTAAATCATTTTTTATAACTTGAGGTCGTAAATGTGTTATATATTGTATCCTTAGAAAAAAGTTTTATTTTAAAATTTTCGACATGAAAATAAAATAAAGTATAATTACTAGTAATTAAATGCACAAATAATTATTTTCGAAATTTGACAAATAAACTACAAATATACCCCAATTTTATAACTAAAATTACGTCATCCTAATGAAAATTAATTAAATCAAATATTTTCGAAATCAACTTCATAACAATAGAAGAATATGAACCTAGTTGTTTGCCACGGCAGCAGTTGACTGACACCTTCAATTTGTATGAGCCACGTGGACTGTGTCTCTAATATAGTTATCACTTATATTTTACCCAAATTGCCAACATTTTCAACCACTATTATAGGTACCCAAATCTTTAAATTGCTACCCGCTAATTTGTCATCTAATAATTCTTGTGTTTCTTTGACTCACACATGTAATTATTCTAAAACATTCACTTGTGGTAATTCTTCTTCGTGGATTATTGATTCTGGAGCTTCAGATCATATGACCAGTTGTTCTTCTATCTTTGATTCAGATTTTCCATCATATTGCAATAAGAATATCATAATTACATACGGAAGTTTTCTTCAATTACAGGAAAAGGAACCATTGAATTGACTGACAACATCTCTTTACAGGTTGTTCTTCATGTTCCAAAATTAGGTTGTAATCTTTTATCTGATTCTAGTGTTATATTCTTTGAAACACACTGTTTTTTTTAAGATCATGAATCAGAGAAGATGATTAGGAGTGCTAGGATGGTTGATGGTCTCTGCTACTTTGATGAAGGTTCTTTTAACATTAAAATAACTCAAGGTCTAAGTAGTATCAGATCTCTATTAAGAACAAATTACATTGTGGGCATCATAGATAGGACATCCTAGTTTTTTCTTATCTCAAACATATGTTTCTAAATTTATTTAAGGGGGTTGATTGTTCATCTTTAAACTGTGAAAGTTATATTTTTTGCAAAAAATTATCGATCCACATATGTTCCAAAATCTTACAGAGCTTCAAAATCTTTTTTATTTAATTCATAGCGGTGTTTGAGGTTCGTCTAAAATTGCAACGCACAATAGAAAAAGATGGTTGTTACTTTTATTGATGATCATAATTGTTTATCTTAAATTTATTTAATGCAAAAAAAATCTGAGGTGAAAGAAATCAACATTTTTAGAACATGATTGAAACCCAATTTCAAACCAAAATTTGCATTTTACACTACGATAATGGAACTGAGTACTTTAATGACTTTGTTGATGATTTTTTGAAAGACAAATGAATTATTCATCGGTCTATATGTTCAGATACTCCTCAACAAAATGAATTTGTTGAAAGAAAAAATAGGCATTTACTTGAAGTGACACGTGCTATAATGTTTCCCATGCATGTTTCTAAATATTTATGGGGAAAGCAATTTTCACCGCTATCTACCTAAATAATAGAATGCCTGGTAAGATCTTGAATTTTAAGACTCTCATCGACTACCTTAAACTTGTTTTTCCAACATCTTGCATATCTTCTTAATTACCTCTCAAAATATTTTGGTATACTAATTATGTTCATATACCTAGTCATTTTTTGTCTAAACTTGATCATAGGGTTGTTAAATGTATTTTTGTGGGTTACTCTTCAAATAAAAAAGGTTATAAATATTTTGACCCTCAGACAAAAAAAAAATTATGAGTATGGATGTGTCTTTTCTAGAAAAGCAATCCTACTTTTCCCAAAATTATCTTCAAGGGGAGAAACCAAATTTTTGGGATTATTTGTATTCCTCTTTCCAGTCCAGATGTCACTAGTTCTATGATGCCAAACATAGAAACTTCTCAATGAGGGGGAGAAATACTACAAAATGATCATATTGATCAAGTTTCTGAGTTTAAATTTTATACTAGAAGAAAATTAAATCAAAGGAGCCAAGACAGGATAGATGATCCGTTGCATAGCCAATCTGAGACTCTGACAAATGAAACTAGTAATCCTTCTTCTTCTTTCATTCCTACCCCTTCAACTACCCAAAGTACTTGAAATGGGTGTTTACCATAAAATGTAATCCCGATGGTAGTGTTGATCAGAGATACAAAGCTAGACTTGTAGCTAAAGGATCCACACAGACATATGGAATTGACTATCAAAACATATCGAGATTGATAAACATTTTATTAAAGAGAAAATTGAATCAGTAACAATATGCATTCCTTATCTACCTACATCAGATTGTCAATGTCCTAACTAAAAGTCTTCTAAAGAAACAATTTGATAGATTTAATTGACAAGCTAGCTATAGAAGACATCTTCAAACCAACTGGAGAGAGAGTATTGAAATTTCTATATTTTTATATACTTATTATTATTCATATATTTATCCTTTATTGCTTTTATTATTTCCTTATTTGTAAAAAGTCTTTTTCTAATATAAGAAGACTAACTTTACATATATTTAATAATAAGGAAAAATAATTTAATTCTCTCAAATTTAAAATGTGACAATATCAATCTTATTTTGTTGAACTATAATCAAGTTAGCGAAGCACTTTGTCAAACCACATCGAGAATATGTACAAGTAGCTCAACCATGTCTTTTTACAACTTTCATCATTCTGGATCTTGTCGCTACAAATGTACGATGACAGTAGTTTCAACGTTTGTTTTGGATCATCATTGTTGAGAAGTGATATCAACGTAAAATGACTGAATTTATGTCAGTTTTAAACTACATCAACGTAAATATACGATAATACCTTTTTAGATACTAATTTTGAAATCATAGTCATACATTTACAATAATAATACAACACCATCATCAAAAAACAAAATTTAGTATAGTGAAGTAACAACGACATTACAATAGTTTATAGAAACACAAAATCGAAAATAGAAAGCCAAAAATAAAACATATAAATATATATTTGTGAGTAAACAAACTGAAAACCTTGTCATTACAACAAGGTGGGGTAATACAATAACATGAAAGAAAAACATTAAGAGATCACTATCTTCACTCTTCTTTTAAAACTTTAAGTTCCTCAATATATTTTCAACCAAAAAACAGACACAAAAGACAGAAAAAAAACAGAACAAAACAGAACATATATATATATATATAAAATAAGAATTATTCTAAGGCAAACGAGGTGGTTGGGAATGATGTTGAGAATCAGGTCCTCCAGGAATATATCTTGCAGTAGAGGAAGAAGAAAGTCTTCTTAAATGTTCCATTTGCCTTTTGCTATAACCAAACTTGCGCATTATCATATTACTGCTGCTGCTTCTTTCAGTAGCCTCCTCCACCGTCCACGGCGCCGTTGCATGGCGGTCAGCTGCCACCGTGACAAGCATCACCATGAAAAGAACAGCCGTCAATGGAGCAAGTATCTTGTTGAAACGAAGTGCCATTGAAAGAAAAATGGTGATATGGGAAGATTTGCATGCAAAGTTGAGTATTTGATGATTGGGGAAAAGGTGGGATCTTTGGGTGGTATTTATAGATAGTTGAAGGGGTTTTGTGAAAATTTTGATTTTTTTTTCCCCTTTTTTTTGGGATAAGTTGAGAGATTGGGTAGTGGAGGAGTAATGTAAAAGGGTGAGTCAGAAATTTTGTCATTAGGGTTTTTTTTTTTTGCATCTTAATATATTTGGAGGAACATGGCATATGACACGAGCTTTGGATTTTAGAGCCTACCTAGTTAGGAGTTATTTAGTATATCCTAAAAAGCATAAAAGAGATTATATCCAAGAGAGATCATAGTTTTCATCACTTAGTCTTATGACTTAGTTGGTATGATTTGAACAACTTTGTCATGGATAAGTTTACCTTATTTAAGTTTTTATTAGATAAGTACGAGTTATGATTCTAAATGTAACAGTCTGATGTTTTAATAGATTGTCAAGTCTTTCTATCTATTTTCTTTTATCGTAAGATCTACTCTGCATGCTCTCTTCGAAAGTGTGTTCTTTTGGATTCACTGTTCTCTGATGTCATGTTAGATAAACATGAGTTCGTTCCATCTCGTCTTTTCATTCTATGATCCTCTACATGTGCTCTTCAAGATGGTTTCGTTTTGTATTCATAGTTCTTTGAGTTGAAAACTTCTTCTCATTCAATCAAAGACCTGTTTAAGATTTATGGGCTTTGATATCATATTAGACAAACATGAGATTTCATCTCAAAACCATTTCACAATTAGAGAAAGTAGCTCACATGTATCTTTTAAAAGAAAAAATTGTGATATCTCCTCAATCGTTTTTAAAATAAATTAATTACAACTAGTCCTAACACCTCTTTATTTGATACTTGAAAACTCTACTAACATACCAATTCTTTTAGTTTCTTTGAAAATTGTCATTTCTCAATAAAAACATCATCGATGTCATTTATTTATATATACTCACGCTATTTTCTTTGCATATGTAGTTTTGACAAGCGATATTATTGTTTACATTTCTCAGCAGTAAAAATAGTAATGGTATGAAGATTTTTTCTTTCTCGGTTATAAAAATCAAAACTTAAAACAACATGAGTATGAGTTCGAAAGTTGAAGTAGACAATGTTATAGAAAAGTAGGGTAGAAAAAGGGTGAATATAGTAAATGAGAGATATAAGATTTAATTAAGAATAATTAAAAAGGAACACAAAAAGAAAAAGAAGATATTAATTAAAAGGAAAAGAAGGGTCATAGGACACGACAAAATTCGGTGTGGTATATGTTATGAACACTGTCTTTTTAATTAAGGGGACAAAATGAATCGGATATGCACATGGGAGCATAATGTTTGTATCTTTTAATATTATTCTATAATAATAAATTATATTATTAATAATAATTATAATGTCAGCTCCAAAATTCAGATTCCTTCAAACGAATAGCCACATTTTCAAATACTGCCCCTCTTTTCTACTCAATTATTCCAAGAGTCATTAAACTCGATCTATCGTCTATAAGCTCCGAGAACTAAATCTAAATTTTACTTTATCGGTAAGTTCTTTTAAAATTCTGCTATATATGTTAACACTACTTTGATGATGCTCAAATTCGTCGATAACGCATGACATCAGAACTATCGTTGGGAGTTTAATCAGAAAATACATGTTGAGAGAATATCTCCCAACAGCTAAAACCCTACAGTTGGGAGATAGAAACTCCCTATAGTTGTTGATACTCGTCGGCGGTTCACCTATCTTCCGACGATGTCCAAGGCCTCCGGGGTTTTTGTTCAACAGCACAGTTTTTAAAATGAAACTCCCGATGACATACTAGCCATCAGGAGACAGTTGCACTGTCCAAAACAAATTTTTTCTGACCAAACTTGTAATCCAAACAAACTATAACCTGTGTTATGTAGGTAATGAAAAATCCAATATTTATAATTAAACATGCAAACAGTGAAAATTAAATATTGAATTAGAGTGTTCTAACAGTTCTATCCTTGAATGCTCAAATGAACAAATGAATTGAACATGCAGAGATGGCCATATAACTTGAACTCAAGGATCGATCCAACAGACGAAGAGAGATGAACAAACATCATTAAAAAAGAAAAGCATCGAAGGACATTACAAAGTTCATCTAATCAGTTTCCATTTACTCTATATGAACTTCAACTTCAGCAATCTTCATAGATTCAAAACAGAGGCTCTATAAAGGTCTTTCTCTGGTTGCCAAAGAGCATGCACCAAACTTAAGATTACTTTGCTTAATCAAGGGTTCAAAGGAAAAAATAATCTAATAATTTCATAGAAGAATTTAAAAAGGGTCATGGACAATATACTTAATATTGATTTAGTTGAAACTTTCTGTATAATTCTTGAATTTACGGGACTAATACAATGATAATTATATACAAATTGATAGCAAGATAAGGAAATTATACCTTAATAAATACAAGATTACAATCACCAAAATTATCTCTAAATTACATAATTTTCGATAACACCCTCCCTCAAACACAAGAAGTGGAGAGAGAAGGGAGAACTTTGGTGAAGATATTAGTTGGTTGTTTTGTGGTAGAGATGGATTGTAGAGAGAGAGTGTTGTTGTGAAGGTGATGACGAACAAATTGATAATCATTCGCAATGTGTTTTGTTCGTTCATGAAATACATCATTGTAAGCAATCTGAATGTTGCTGTGGTTATATCAATGAAGAATAGTGACTGATTGTTGTGGGGGCCCCATATCAGTAAGAAGCCAACGAAGCTATAGTAATTCCAAAGTTGCACGAGGCAGTGCCCGATATTCAGACTCTGTGCTGGAAAGAGAAACAACAATTTGTTTCTTACTTTGCCAGAAGATGAGAGAATCACTTAAATAGAAGCAATAACCAGTGGTAGATCTCTTATCTGTTGGATCGCCAACCCAATTAGCATCAGAGAATTCAGAGGAACCAAAGATGACTGTGAGGAGAACCGTAGTTCATGACCCAAAGAGCCTTTAACATATCGCAAAAGATGAAGTATAACATCGAAGTGTATAGTACGAGGTCTTCATTATTCTCCTTAGATAAACAATCCAAGAAAGGAAATGAACTCTCATTAGGAATAGAAAGATCACACTTCAATAAAAAAAAATATTGAACAAAATATTGCAACAAGATATTCATAGATGAGGAAAATATTCCGTAGGAAAATACTTTAAAATCAAAAGTGGATGTTAAGATTTTATTTGTAACAACGGTAGAAACTATTACCTTTAAAAAATATAAAGTCAACTAATCAAATCTACAACAAATAACACGTAGATAAGCTAGAAAATTAGAGTCGTGCTCATGTTTTTTCTTCGCTTGAGTTGGCAATGCCATAAGGTTATTCAAATGTAGGTTATAATATCTTACTAGAGCTGCTTATTTTTAATAAAAATACCCTAAAATGAATTTTTAATTGAGAGAGAGGTGGTCAAACAGGAATGGTTTATTAATCTATTTATTTTTTGTTATCAATTATCAATAAATTTAAATTATTAATTATTTTCTATATTTATAGAAGATAACCCCTCGTCCTAGCTTACCATTCTTTAACAAAGGATTAGAATTCTTGGTTAAGTTCTCCACCTTAACGACAGAAAAAAAGGATTGATCAAATTCTATTGAGTCTGACTCATAGTGATCATTTACAAAATTAGCATTAACAACTAAAACTCTTGAAATTAAGAAATGGTATTTTGAGAATAGAATTCTCACTTCACAAATGATTACACAATCTTGTTTGGAGGTCGAGGAGACATGATTAAATCATTTACAAATCATTTCTTAAAACACAACTATAGTTTATAATGACATATGAGAGAGATTGCTCTATTTCTCATTAAAGTTAAAAGTACACACAAACAAAGCAACCGAATTAACTAAAAACAATTGTAATGATCAATCTCGGCCCTCTCTTTGTATGAAAATGAAAAAAGAGTGAAGGAGAAAAAACTACTGGATATTTAGAGCCAGAAGAAACACGAAGGTTTATTTTTGCTCATATGAATCTCAATGATGTCTTGGGTCAGGTCCTCCAGGAATATATCTTTTCGACGACATATAATGCTTTCCTCCAACGACTATGGTTGAAGTGCCACCATTTACCTGAATCAGTTGTTGACGAAACGTCATAAGATTCTGTCTTCTATCTACTAAAATTCGAGATTCTGATACAACCGCAAAAGACACAAAAACTAACATGATACAAAACCATTCCCACGACAACTTTCTAGTTCCAATTTTCATGATTCCCTTATCCTCACAAAAATAGAGGGAAAAAACCTTAGAATCTCCAAAAGAAAAAGGAAACCTTTTTTTATTTTTCTAAAAAGAAATTAAATAAGAGGATGATGATATATATCCTTTTAACTCTCCAAAAATTGCAACCCCTTCTCTTCCTTTATATACACACAAAATTCCCCACCCTTTGCTTTTATTATTATTATTATTATTATTATTATTATTATTATTATTATTATTGTATTATGTTTTAAAGTGACGCCATTCTTAAAAAATTGTCAACGGCCGCCGGTCTTAAAGTGTTTTTCGGCCAAAAATAATCTAATATGAACAACAAAACAAAAATAAATACCATTAATTCTTTTTTATAATAAAATTAGAATAAGCTTGAAAAAAATGGATTTAACTTAAGATACACTTAAATATTCTATAAAAGAAGATGATAATTTTAAAAAAATAATCGTTACTAGTTAAGTTTTACGGTGTGCATGCGGCTAGATTAAAAGTGTAGATGGCTAACTCGTGATTTTATAATAATTTTTGGAGAATATACTATATGAAAAATTCTAATACGTACTATAACTTGATTTATTGCTTATCATGCATTTAAGAAGAATTTATGACATGTCAAATGATAAATAGAAGTGGTACGTATTTGCTATAAAGAAGATAAAAACGATCGTGTAAACCTATATATATACATATGATATTAATTTCAACAACATGTGAAATGTTAAATAGAAGAAGTATGTATTATCGTAGTACTAAAATTTGTATGATAGTATGTCGTAATGACGTGGGAAAGAGTGACCCAAAAAATGACCAATGGAGAAAAAATGGCCTCTGAAGGGTGTTCCCTAGGGGCAACTGAAAGGTCACGATCCAAAGAAAAATACATATAATAATATGTTTGGGGTTCTTTTCACTTTTTTTATCAGACTCCACTTATCACACACATGCACCAGACCTTATAATATATACAATAACGTACCACATATTTAATTATAAACTACTTTTCTTTCACTTCAGTTTTTGCCGGCGCTGTGTCTACTAACACCTCGTGAACCCAGAGAATCTTCTTATCAGGGTTTTATGCCTGCAAACTTAGCTATATCAGTAGAAGCCTAGAGTAAAGATTAGGGTTTAGGTACATGCATGGTCATGCATGAAATTATGAATGACTCTAAGGTGGAGGCTCCAGTTCAATGATCTTTGTGGAGATGATAATTGAGAGTATATCACAAAGGAGTTGTCTAATGTCTGTCTACCTTGTTTTTACTTGTCAATGATTTTAAATGGTATACTATGTTAAAACAGACATAAAGACGGAGTTAGCGGCCTATACATATAGACACATGCACGAAAGGTTGTCTACTAGAGGGGTCACCTAGTGGTATTTTGTTCAAAGGGACGATTATTAAGGTTACACGATGTTGATATATATACAAGACCCGAAGCGACCAAGAGGTGAAAAAGGTATGTATTCCCTAACAAAAAAAAATAATCTAGTTGTCTGGAGATATACACACATATATATACTCGAATCAGAAGATCAGTAGCAAGTTTAAAGATTAGATTTTAATTTAAATAGTTATTTAAAGTGTATTTAATAATATAGTAAATTAATGAACATATTTGATGTTAAAATTTTTTGTATGAGATACATATTTTATTTTAATAAAAATGAATTATGTTTTTATTTTCTTTTTTTAAATATAATTCAAATTTGTAGCAATATAAATGAAGCCGTCATCCAATCTTTGATATATTAATAAAGTTAAATTTATAATATATAGTTTTGTTATATATATATATCAACCAATTGTGAGTCACATTATTAATCCATAAATGCCACTCTTATATTATAAAATAATAAGGGTATACATAAAAGATAAGCGGTGACTAGAAAATGCAAAAAGGATGGTCACCTATGCTTTTACTTTATTCCATTACATTAATCACAAACGTGACTAATGGCTAACTAAGCTCACTTAATTAAAATTATTTCAATAAATAAATAAAATAAAATAAAAAAACTCTTATAAAATACCCATCAAACCACACTATTCTCTTTTTTAATTCCATTTTTATTTTATTTAGATTGTCAATTTACCTAACTGTTGTCTACTCGAGTATGGCTCAGAAAATAAATAATAAAGTCAATTTGAAATGATTTTTGAGTATATAAGAAAGCGTTAAAGTATGATTTTTTAAGTCAACCCATCGCTAAAATTAGATCACAATAGGATGTGAGGAGGATCTTTTTTTACTATGTAATGAATATTTAATTTGAAAATAGTTAGGTGGATAATCGTTGATTATCATTTTAAAGTTCATTGATCTCTTATTAGGTAAAAGTTCAATAAAATGTTTTGAGAAGAAGAGAAAGTAGTACTAGCAGAAGTCATCTTCTGCTCTTGATCATTCTATCATCCCTCGCAAGTTGAACCGGTGGATGCATCACGAAAAGCTTAGTTCTTAAATTGTACAAAACGTCGAGAAGATATTGACTTAGTTAAAATGTCAGCAATTTGATCTTCAGAAGGTTCAAAACGTACAAGAAGCTGTCAACGAGTAACCCATTCTCTTATAAAATGTGGATCAATTTCAATATGATTTCTTTGGAAGTGAAGAACAAGATTCACCACTGAAAAGGTTGCACTAACACTATCTCAAAGTGACATTTCAATCTGGCACCAGTGCCATAATAATCATAATAATACCGCTCCTATTTGTGTTGTAAAAAACAACGAAATAAAGAAGAGGTAAAATAGTATTCCTGACAATATCCATACTATGACTAATAATGCGGTACAAGTCATTCTCGAAATACGATAGAAAAAGAATATAAACAAAAACAAGGGAAAAAGTTTTTCATAATTTTTTGATCATACATGATTAAATTATAGAATTGCCAACAAGAATTTGGTTTTTAGAGGAACAAAAGAGGGACAAACATGAAGTTCTAAAAGTAAAGACTAAATCCAAATCAATTCAGATGTTGCATTTGTCATGCATATTACAATACTCTGATTCAGTACTCGATCTCAAAAAAAACTCCATGACACTAAATTACTACCAAAGAACACACAATAACGACTGGTACTACATCGATCATCAGAACAATTCACCTAATCAACATATGTGTAACAAGTCAATGATAAAGCAGAAGAACGAACAAACGAAATACCAAGAGTGCTAGTAACTTTGACGTTGTGCAAAATGCACTTGACAGCTTGTCAATAAGAGGACGTTGGAGCATGTAAAAACTGGCATACTTTGTTGACAGCAAAACTTAAATCAGGTCGGGTAAGGGTGCAATATTGCAACACACCAAACAATGCTTGGATACATGGTAGGATCAGCTAAGGGAGTACCACCATGAGCTGATACATGGTAGGACCATGGGGGTAGCAACCTGTTTGCAATCTACCAAAGTTGCATGTTGGAAAAGGTCAGTAGCATACTTAGCTTGTGAAAGATGCAAAGTTTCACCCTTACGAGTAACCTCAATCCCTGAGAAAAAGGAAAGATCTCCTAGGTCTTTCAAGGAAAAAATAGCATGTAGAGCAGCGGTAAATTTCTGTATAAACTCAATACTTGAACCAGTATCAATAATGTCATCAACATAAATCAAGAGATGATAAAAACAGAGGAATGACAATAAATAAACAATGATGCATCAGACGTTGCAGCAGTAAGACCTTAATCAACCAACAACGTACTAAGCTTTAGAAACCATGCACGCAGACTCTATTTCAGACCATACAATGCCTTTTGAAGTTCTAAGAATAAGGAGATTTTTTATTGGTAGTGTTCATGATCCCAATCCTTTAGAATTTTGTAGATTCAAAGACGTCCTTAAAAGTAAGTTTTGAATTCTCTAAATTTTTTAATATAATTTTAAACATGCTTAACCAATTTTACAGTATATTGAATATTGAATGTAATTTATTTTGCGATCTGGATATATCTAAATTCCCAATTAATTCGTGTTTGGTCCTCTGTATTATACTTCTGATATGTTAGAGCTCTTATCCCTTCAATTTTGCCATGTTTCAGCTCAGGGGGAGACTGGGGAAGCTTACAACCCAGTGGGAAATTAACCAAAGAACTGTGAGTGACAAAATGTTTTAAAATAAATCTTTCTATGATTTGAGCATAAATTTACATGATTTCCTCAACTATGTTTAGGTGCTTTCGAGTTATGATTTAAAGCTCGAAGCATGATTTAAACATCCAACATGTGATTTCTAATGTTCTAAGTTTTTACGGCGGTTTGGTGATTCTGTGGAGAAATGATGTTTTGATAAATGTGTTAACCAGTATTTCTAAAGCCCTTTTATTTGTTTTCCTGAACTCACACTAGGCGTATTAGCTCACTCTTTTCAAATGGTTTTTTTTTTCTCCCTAGGTAGCGAGGGAGTTTTCAGGACCTAACTTCACTAGCCTATCCACCCCAGCTCCAGGACATCCGCTAGTAAAGTTTCGTAGTCTTGTTTGTACATAAATTTTAAGTCCAGCTTGTGCACGTACAGTGTGGAGTGTTTGGAGAATCTTTTTCTTGTGGATCTGGGGTGTAAGACTGTTGGTTGATATAACAAGATTTATATAGTTCTGTTAGCCACTTAGACTGTTGTGTATATGGATACATGGTTGTTTGCATATGTTAGTTATTTATCAGGTGTAGCAGGTTACAGATGGATGGTGGATGACACACGAAGGTGACATTCACTATCTTCAAGTCCTCTTCTGG
Organism: Cucumis cinereus; assembly: GCA_037974625.1. Lineage (NCBI taxonomy): Eukaryota > Viridiplantae > Streptophyta > Magnoliopsida > Cucurbitales > Cucurbitaceae > Cucumis > Cucumis cinereus. Next base: position 2,128,390 of record JBBPDJ010000019.1, on the reverse strand, counting down.
GTAGGGTGAGGCTAAGGTGAAGGGAAAGAGAACTAATGTGAGCTGGACCAAATTTATAACAAATTTGGAGGTGACAAAAGAATTGTACTCAACACCTAGACCCTCCAAAATGTGACCCAAATGATCTCTATAAGAAATGTATTCCCCTATAGCAGCAAAATATCCACAATTTCCATAATCTCAGACAATTTGCATAAGACCGTTCCTTCAAATTTATAACAAATGCAATCTTTAAAGTAACAAACTGATCTCTATGAGCAATTCAATCATTTCCACTAAAAGTAAATCATCCAAATGATGTATGGGTTGAATAACATTTGATGGGTTCTACTCCCAAAATCATCTTGTTGATGCAAGATTTCACTTCAAGAACGTGATGAAGCTAAAATGGGACATAACAAGTTTAAAGTTGTGTAGACCTAAGTGAAATTACAGAGGTGTTCCTGAGCTAGTTTGGGTAGAATTTTATAAAATTCAACTTTGTACTACATAACTAACTCAATAGTTAAAATTGTAAGTTTTATAGCCAAAAATACTCTCTTTCAAATTATGAACTCAATCCAAACCAAAGCGTAAAAGTTAGTCAAATCAGTACAACTTCATTGAGTGTCAACCAAAATGCTCACTTCACAATTGTTATGCTATCCTTATGTTCATGTTAGCAATAAGCAACCATAAAATAGCTAATTCTATGTTCTTGTACATTATCCACTTTAAACCTTCATTCACAAAGTTTTAATGTTGACTTTAGGAAAGGTTAGTAGCAGTAAAGATCAAGATTATAACTAACCATAGTTTGTACTGAAAAAAGACGAAGGAAAGAAAGACTCACAGTTTTATATAAACTCTGTTTTGGTTTAGAGATTTAACCACAGAGACCATTGATCATTGCCCAACAACTTAAATCTAGTAATGACCCATAATCATGTATCAAGGATTGATCTATTTTCAAGAATCCAAAAGATGACAAAATAAGAACATTATTGCTGTAAATCTAGAATCTAGTTTCTATAAAAGAAATAGAAAATAAGAACGGTTATCTGAATCCCATTCTAAGCGATTTGGCTGTTCCAGAAAAAACTTCATCACCAGCTTTCCTCTTCCTGGAATTTGACGGCAAACAAACCGATTCAAACGGAGCGATAAATCCATCTTGAATCGAACTGAAACGGACAGTATTTTCAAATGAATTGGTTATATCGAGAAGCGGCTTCCGATTTAACCTCCTTCGGATGATGGGTTTCTTTGGAATTGAAGGGAATGGCTTATGGGTGAACGGCGGGAGGTTTTCCTTATCGGAGTGGAAACGAACGGCGGCGAACTCCATGGAAGACGGCGAAGAATGAATGAGAATGAGAAGTGAAGTCGGGTAAGGAGAGGAAAGGGGGAAATGGGTGTTTATAACGAGGATGAAAAATGGGATAGATTCTGGTGGGAATTGAAATGGGAAACATTTTCGTTTTGAAGATTGGGGGTTTTGGATTTGAAGGAATTTGGAATTTGAAGGTGAAAACGAAAATGAAAATGAAAATTTTGGTCGGAGAAGAAGGGGGAGTTTTGTTTTTTGAAAGGCGCGATTTTTGGGTTTTGGGAGCGAAGTGAAATTATGTTGGAATTTAAACATTTTTTGCGCCGACTTTTTTATCTCCCCTTTTTGGACCAATTGCAATGTGCCAACTCGGCATTCTTTGATTTTCCTAATCTTTTTTATTTTTAATAATTCTACTAATTTATATTTTAATAAATTATAGATTGCAATTTTTTTTAAAAAAAAAGTTTTATTTTTTTTGAGTTTTATTGTTTTTTAGTAACGAACAAAAACGTAATTAAATAAAATGAGAAACTAAATAGAAATTAAAACTTTTGATTATAATTTTTTCTCCATGAATTTTCTAACCACGTTCTTGATCTTGTTCTTATTCTTGTTCTTCTTCCCTTTGTTGCTCTATTTTTTTCCTATGTTATTAATTTTTAATGCAACATTATTTATTTTTTCAACAATTCTAGTGTATAATGAATTCATGTTCGCGACAGATTGTTTTTTGATTTGTACGAGTAAAAGTAGTCAGATTGTCGACTCAATAAGTCTACCATTTTAGAAACAAGACAAAACAGAAAGTTGTGAATGTAATCACACTCACCTGACTTAAGGTAAGTAGATAAGTGTTATTTTAAATTGCATCTCCAAGACTTGAACAAAGAGTCCTACTCTTTATGACACGAAAAACGTTTTTTTATTGGTTGGACCATGAACATGTTTTTAATAAGAATAACACTAATATTTAAGGACTAATAAGTAACCTGAGTATAAAATGGTAATTTGACACGTGTGTTGTTTTTCTTATACCCCTACGTTGTATGTATGCTAGTATTTTTCTTACATGATTGTCATACCCCATTGGCTAATAAAGCAATGGATGATAAGTTGTCATGTGTTACTCACCACAAAGTGAAACCACTAAAAAGCAAGTGAAAACATATTTATGATTTTGAAAAGAAAAATACTTAAGTGTATGTGTATCCTAGGCATCTCGTTTTACACATCCGCTCAAATTATTCAATCATAACTTTTGTATGTGATAAGTTTTGTTTTTCTCCATTTTAGAATATTTTAATATATTTTTTTTATGTGAGTAGTAAGAAGGGATGCACACAGATAGATGATGTGTGATACACTCAAGTATTACTCTTTTCAAAAACTTATGGACTATAAGTCATTTTTCATCACGAGATACTAAAATAAATAAAGAAAATCTAGTCAACAATAGCAAAATGAACAAAATATTTACATTTAATAGAAAAATCATGTGTAATTAATATTTTTTTTATGAGACGTAAATAATTTATTTTTTTAATTATTTTTGAAAAACCACATAAATAAATTCGTTATTCAGTACCAAATTTTCATGGGTTAAATTACTGATTTAGCTTTTTGTGACTTCAATACTTATATCTAATACGAGGCTAGCCAAGGAAAATAAAAAATATATAATAAATTTGTAAAACTATAAAAAGTCTAATAACTATCAATTTAATATATCTTAGCATTAATTATTTTATAGTATACAAAATTAAACTTCTATATCTTGAAATATTAAATATTCATGTTCATCATACTTATATTTTAGAAAAATGTCGAATAGATCACGTACCTATTAGACAGTAAATCGATATTATATAGATTAGTAGATACATAATTCACTTACCCATCAAACATTAAATCAAAAGGATAAAGATTAAATAGAACAATAACTTATTAGACACAAAATTAAAATTTCACGAATCGGTTGGTATTTTTAAAAAAATCCGAATACCTATTTGTTTTAATATTAAAAGTTCATAACTAAAACTATACATTTGTTTTCCTTCAAACCATCAAAATTTAGAATAACTATTTTTTTTTCCTATTAAGTTAAATAAGAACAAAACATAATTACAAATCCCCTAGCAAACCACTTTGGGCAAGGATATATGGAGAATGCTCTTACAACGGTCCATTGTACATTTTGAACAATGAAATGTTTTAGGTTAAGATATAGCCTACTTTTCCAAAATAAAGGTTTCAATAATCTTAATGTAACTCGGACGAGAGATCGTCATCATACTTGTCTACGAAGTCCGTCTAAGATGGTTTTAAATCACTCAATCTAAACTCGCACGAAACAAGGATTCAATAAAAAATGACTAGAAAACGTTGACAACTCTACACCGTCAAACACGAAAATGGGAACCCTATGAAAAATTTGAATTGACATCCAAGGATTATTGGACTAGAATGGGGTAAATGAGAATTTTATTCCAAACTCCCATTGATTAGGCGCAGCAAAAGACAGGTAATGTCAGTGTCAGTCACAGGTTCTCATCTCCACTGCCCTCAAGCTACGATTCTTCTTCACAAACTTCCACATTTAATTCCTCCAAGGGTCCCTCCCTTTTGATTCTGATGTTTCCATCTTTTTCGTGACAATCAAAAGATAAGAAAGAATCGAATTTACCCTCAATTCAAAATCCCCCGATGAAGACCAGCACCGGCGGCGAGATTGTTCCAGTTCAAGGCGGCCACATCCTCCGTTCCACCAGCAGGAAAGACCGTCATAGTAAGGTCTTCACCGCCAAAGGCCCTCGCGACCGCCGTGTAAGATTGTCGGCTCACACTGCCATCCGATTTTACGATGTGCAAGATCGATTGGGTTACGATCGGCCCAGTAAAGCCGTGGATTGGCTAATTAAGAAGGCTAAAATCGCCATTGATAAGCTTCAAGAACTTCCCCCTTATTTCCCCATTGCCAATGGCTTCACAGACACAAATCCCAAAACAGGGGAAACAGAGTCCTCTGAATTTGGTTCCCAGTTGCAGTTGCAATCCGCCGCCGGAAACTTCGTTCCACCGCTTGAATCTTTGTTTCCGATGAGCTCTGCCACCACGTTCACCAATTTTCACGGCTACCCCGTGAATTTGATTTTGAGACCCACTGACCCGCCTCGAAATCTCGCCCTCTCTCTCCATAACTTCCATGATTCTCGCCTAATTCCGTCGGAGGAAGATGGAAGTCATTCGCCGGCGAATGACCAACCACTCATCCCCGATTCGATTCCGTCGGGGTACGAAGGAAGCGACGCCGAGCTGTGGCTGGAGCGAAATTCGGCAGCGACGTTTTCCGAAAGGGGGTCGCTTCAGGCTAGTTTGGGGGATTCGCTGCCGATTCGTGATTGGAGCAGTCAGAATCGACGGTCGTCGGTGCTCGCCGGCCGATTTGATGAGCCACCAGGGTTACATACGCCGTCACGGATTCGAGGTGAAGGTGGGGAAGACGGCGTCGTTTTCCGGACTCGTTCGTCTTCGCCGAATTATCGCCTCTAGAATAGATTTTATTTTATTTTATTTTTTTGATGAAATTTTATTCCAATTTGAATTTTAGTAAAAGGATTATGGATAATGTAATACATAATTTTAATTTAGTTGAAGTATGTATTGATTTAAATTTAACAGACTCCTTATTTTATTAATTATATTATTATTTTTTAATATATATATATTATATATTGTGTGTATGGGGGGGGGGGGGGGGGGGGAGGGTGTTACTTGTAAGATTTGGCTACATTATGTTATATTGTCCATCAACATTTATTATACCTTTTATTTTCCTAACACATATAATAAATTAGGTACAACACATAGAATTTTATAAAGTTTTTTTTTTTAGGGCAACCTAAATGTTTTTGGAAAAATAAGATTGGATCCTTTTTTTTTTTCTTTTCAAATCAAAGTTTTGTATTGTTTTGTTAATATCAACAATTATTTTCCACTTTCTTACTTTCATATTCACCTATCAACACGTTGTAAAATCCAAAAACATAACACATAATTCAACTGTGAGAAGACGAATTGAACCTACAACTTTTAGAGTGAAAGGTGATATAAATTACGGTTGAACTAAACTCTTTTTGACTAAATTTATAATTTTTAGGTCGAAAACATAATGTATTAATCCACAAATCGTGTGTGTTAAATCAAAACAACGGGAGGGACTCCGCTAATAAGGAAAGTAATTTAAAAAAGGTTGAAATTGAATTAAATCTACAACAAATTTCCTCAGCATTAGTTTGAAAATATTGGTAAATTTTGGAAGTGATATTTAAAAGTAGTAATAGTGAATGAACATAATAATGATGTTTGTATAGTTCATGAAAGGCCGCATAGGCTGACTATAAGGAATTTCATATTTAATTCGTCCCACATCGGGAGGACTTGGAAAGTGGAGAGACGCGGCTGCGTATAAAAGGGGAAGTGGAAGTAACTGTGCAACTCATCTTTGCGCTTGGGGCAATGACGCAGCTAGTGAGGTACTAACCGAGGCGCGTCTATTGCTGGTTGAAAACTATTTCCAAACCCCCTCTTAGGCCTGGGTTCAAGCCCAGGCCTTCGAGAATTTCTGGATGGGTTCCCTCCGGGGTAAAGCCCAACAATTATTAGTCCAATTATTCGTACTTCAATAATATAATATGAGCATCTCTTTAACTAGATAAATAGCAAATATTAAGATTTAGTTTTGACAAATAATAGAAAATTTATAAAATTATAATTGTAAAAATGGTAAAATTGAAAAAAAGAAATAAAATATATGTATAATATTGTCAAAATTCCTACTCCTAATAAATATTTACATTCTCGTTACAATCATCTTAAAATTCAAAATACCCTATCACTAAAACACTACTCTTCGAACACACTATCATTAAAAGACTTCCTCAAACACATCATCTAACCTCACATCTTCCAATAACCTACCCAATCCAAAATTTTCTAAACCTCCAAATACTCCCAAATTCACCTCTCCAACGGTAGCTTCGTTCGTGGAGGGCGGCATTCGAGGCGGTCAGTGATAAAAGACTCGTTCGACGGCGGCTTCGTACGCAGATGGCGACGTTCAAGGCGACGACTGATGCACGATGAAGAAGTTTTGAATTATAACATTTGTTTGGCGACTGATGCATGACGGCAGCTTCGGCTTCGGCTTCGTATAGTTTTGAATTTTTTTTATCTCAACAATAAAACCCTAAAACATATTTATTATAAATAATAATAATGAATATTTTTTTTATTTTTATTTTTTCCAATAATTAACATATATATAACTATGCATATTTAAATTTATGTTTATTTATTAATATATATATATATATATATAATAATTATTATTATTAATATTTTCGTCGTATTTCACGGGATTTCGTCCCTGCATATCCTTATCGAAATTTAATTCTGAATTAAATGTTTGTTCAACGAATTAGCATAAATTTAGGAATTTAATTTGATTATATTTCGAATTCAAATAAATCTAATTAGATATTAATTTTAAAAACTAATATATTTAATTGAATCTAAAGTGATTCAAAAATATTATTTTCGGATAAAATACGTGGTAATTTAATATATAATTATAACCGTATTTTTTGCATTTATTCAAACAAATATCACCATCTTAAGGATTTAATTGTTTTTTTCGTGCATCCCCCTTTCCAAATTTAATTCTGAAATACTAATAAGTTGAAATAATCAGTGAGATTTAATTGAATTATATATAGAATTTAATATATCTAATTAGGTATTAATTGATGTTTGACCAAACACCAAAATCTTAGGGTATTGATTTTATTATAAGAAAACATCTTTAAAATTTCGAATAATAAATAGATAAATTTAATTTAAATTCTATCTTTTGAACATATAATTATAACCACAAATAAGGAAATACCTTTAAACGTATATATATAAGGAAATATCTTTAGGAATTTGATTGTTTTATAAGAAAATATCTTCAAAATTTTGAATAATAAATAGATAAGTTGTATTTAAAATAATTTGAAGTTATTCTATCTTTTGAATATATGTAATTATAACCGTAAATAAGGAAATACCTTTAATCGTAAACAAGGAAATACATTTATGAATTTGATTGTTTTATAAGGAAATATCTTTTAAATTTAGAATTATAAATAGATAGTTTAATTTCAAATAATTTGAAGTTATTGTATTTTTCGATTATATAATTATAAACGCAAATAAAGGAATGTTTTTTTAGCCGTATGATACAAGGAAACATATTAAGAAATTTAATTGTTTTATAAGGAAATATCTTTACTATTACGAATAATAAATAGATAAGTTTAATTTAAAATAATTTAATTTATTGTATCTTTTGAATATATAATTATAAACGCAAATAAGAGAATATTTTTTTTAGCCGTATGATACAAGGAAACATATTAAGGGATTTGATTGTTTTATAAGAAAATATCTTTAATATCACGAATAATAAATAGGTAAGTTGAATTTAAAATAATTTGATTTTATTTTATCTTTTGAATCTTTTGAATATATTTAAATATAACAATAAATATTAAAAAAAAACTTTAACCGTATGTATATAAGGAAATATCTTTTAAGGATTTGATTTTTTATATAATCAAATTCCATAGATTTAGGGATTTTAATGTTTATTCCCATACGGTTAAAGATATACATTAATATAGTCAATCCAAATATAAAAATTCAATATATACTAAATACCTAAAAATACATTGTATTCAAAATTTAACATTTAGTAGATAATCAAAATACACCCTCATTAAAAACTGAAGTGAAGGCCGTGAAGGATAGTAATGGAATAATGAAATTCCGAAAATATGGTTATAGCGAATTTTGCTATTTTTCTTTTTTTCTTCTTTTGCCATTTTCCCAACCACGTCTTATTTTTTGCCATATATCCGAATTTGTCTAAAATTATTCACGTCTGATTTTTAATGGCAAAATACGAGAAGGGCTTTCTACCCATAGGTTGGCCTTAAATTGGGCTCAGTCACAAAAATAAATATTTAATTTATTTAATTTATTACATTGATATATATTTGAAAATGCTATTACATAATAATAATAATAATTAATAATTATTATTATTGGGCATTTGGAATATAAATTGAAACACAAAAACACACAAAGTCGGTTCCTGCTTTCTTCATTAGGTTGAGACATACGAAATCGCATCATTTTTGGTTTTAATCCAATCTAAGTTGTTATATGTCCTTTTCACTTCATCATCTTTTTTAATTTTTAATTTTATTTTTAATTTTTAGATTTGACTTTTTTTTTTCTTTTTTCATATATATATATGTATATTTATTAAGATTAAAAAAACATGTCCTATGAAATGTTTTATTCAACTAAAAAAAATAATTCAATATTATTGGTACATTAATTTATTTACAAATACTCATGCTTGTGTTACTAATATATTTTAAAAACAATGTTTCCTTAATTAGAAGATCTAGTTTTTTTTTTTTTTTTTTTAAAAAAAATTATAAATAAAAAAATATTTATTTATTTATTTATTGTTGGTTTTTGTTTTTAAGTGTTGAAATAGGACCATTTAAAGTAAAATGAGTTTGGACTTTCGAATTTCGTATTTTTGAAAGCCAAATGGGGAAGAGAAATTATAACAAAAAACATAAATGGTCAAAATTTAAAAAAATGGTCAAACAAATAAATATGTTACTTTTACAAATATACCCTTGTTGTTCAATCCCTTCAATCAATTATGATGTTTTAAACATATCTAATAATTAATATTCTTAACAAAATCCCCTAAAAACAAAGAATTTAAAATGGTATTTGCACATTTAAAAATCACTTGAAATTTTAAAAGAAATAAAAACAAAAACAAAAACATTTAGTGCACATCTAAATCGAACAACAAAAAGCAAAAAGCAAGAGAATAGTTTAATAGATTTGAGAATAACATGTTGATACCTAATATTTACAATTTTACAATGAACATCTCCTATCAATAATACATTTTATTTTCAAATATCGTTTTTAATCGGACCCGAGATACGTAATAAATTTCACTCTATTTTAGAATGATAAATAGAATTAATTGTAATTACAACTTTGTTTTTAAAGGGATTGAGATCTCTTATTTGGCCTAACATTACAAACTAAACTCAAATCATAGACATTATAAAGAGGTAGGAAAATCAAATGGTTAATTTGACGAATTAATTACATCATATATATATATATATATATATGTATATATATATTTAAAATAATAATAATAATTAAAAGAGAAAACGTAAGATAAAAATTGGGGAAGAGAAAAAGTCAACATTCAACAGTCAACTTAATTGAAAAAAAAGATAATAAAAATGAAATAAAACACAAATCTTGATTGATCTATGGCTGTTTTCTTATTTCTTCCCCAAGAAATTTCATAGCCTTTTCACTAATCTTCTCTTTCACACAACAATCTAAATTCAAAGCACAATTTTCTTTTTTTCTTTTTCTTTTTTTTTTTAAATTTTTGTTTAAAAATCTGATATATCACCATTAAATTCCTCAAAATCCCACAAAGAAATTCATTTTTCTTTATCTAACTTCTTTCTCTCACTAAAACCAGAGGCCATGTCCTCCTCCGCCAATCCGTCGTTCGACGACGGCGATATCTATTTCGGCCCCTCCCATCCTCATCGGAACCCATATGATTTAAACAACAAAATCATGCTCACCGCCATCATTTCCCTTTCTCTCGTCGTCCTTCTCGTCATTGCCCTTCACATTTATGCTCGTTATGCCCTCCGCCGCCACGCACGGCGGCAGGCCGTCCTCCGCCGTCTCGGAATCCTCGCCCTTGTCGACTCCGGAGACTCTCACCCGCCACTCACTCGCTCCGGGCTCGACCCCTTAGTCATGGCGTCGATGCCGGTCGTCGTTTTCAAGCACCAATCGGAAAATCCAGACCCCGAGTGTGCCGTGTGCTTGAGCGGTATCGAGGAGGGCGAGACAGCGAGAATTTTGCCCAATTGTAAACACGTGTTTCATTTGGAGTGTATTGATAAATGGTTTGGGTCTCATTCCACATGTCCGATTTGTCGGACGGGTGCGGCGCCGATGATATCGCCGGAACCTCGGGAAGGTCCGGCGGCAGAGGTGGCGGATGCGGAGTGCGGTGGTGGGTCAAGCTCCCGGTTGAGTTCGTTCAGACGAATTCTAAGTAGAGAAAGGTCTTCGCGAAGGATTCAACCTTGTGTACTCCAAAATAGAAACGACGTCGTTCAGGACTTGGAATCCCAGTAAATACCGAATGTAAAGCTATTATTTCTTTTTTTTTTTTTAATTATCATTATTGACTTATATTTTTCTCCTTCATCATTTCAAACAATAAAAATATAAAAAAAAGAAAGCCATAGCACCATAAATAATTTATTTATTTTTGGGTTAAAAACACCCGTGGACCAATTGAGCTTATTCAAGTGAAGAATGCGTACCAAATTCTTAGTTGTGTTGTTTAGTAACTAGATCATATATGAACGATGGTTGAGCTATGTGCACTTTGTCAGTTGGTCGATGGTTCGGTGGTTAATTTAAATAGGTTGGTTGATGAAAAAATGTGTGAGTTTGGTAGAGTATAATTTGAATATGTTATATAAAGCATCTTCTTTCCTTCCCATGTGAACTTTTGATTCTCAAACTCTTGTGCCAACGCAGTTGAATTTCATTTTCAAACAACTCCCATTATTTATTTATTGTTTTGCCATTATTATGCTATAATAATAATAATAAATAAATAAATAAATAAATAATAATAATAATAACTTGAAAATAATTTGTTTTTAAAAACACATTCTTGTTTTCAAATTTTGGCTAAAAGGTCATATAGTAAAGAAATTGTATTTAAAAAAAACACAAATTTTAAAAACAAATTACTAACATGCGTAACTAAACTTTCAATATTATGTTTAATGCATTATCAAAACTTTAAAATATTATATTTGTAAATAACTCATAAATTTAGACTTAACCCATTAGACGACTGAACTTTTTCTTTTTGGTCCATTATTAGAAAAGCTCAAAAGTTTATAAGGAGTGATGTTTAAATAAAAAATTGCACAAACTTGTAATTTATAATAGGGGTGGAACATGGTTCGGTTCGATTCGATTTGGAGGTCAACCGAACCAAGTGGTTTTCTAATTGGTTTTGATGAGTGAAAGATAGAGATGAAGGCACGAAAGAGGAGACGGGAGAGATGGAAATGACCGGCGATGGGTGGCGAATGGCAAGGCAGAGGAGATCATAGAGATGTAGGCGACCGGCGTGGCAGTGGAAGGCGACTGACAAGCCAGAGGAGACGAAAGATGAAAAAAGAGGAGACAAGAGAGATGGAAGAAGAGGAGATTGTGACTATGAGAGAAGGAAGAAAAGGAATCATTTAAGAGATGGATATAATTTTATTCATTAAAAGCGATTCAGTTCAGTTCCATTTTAAAAGCGATTTTCAAAATAGAAACGGAACTGAATCGTTTAAATTTGGTTTGTAAACTATTTGAAACCGCAACAAACAACATTTTTTGGTTTGTTTTCTACGATTTTATTGTCCACCCCTAATTTATGAGCCAAAGATCGTTGTAGATATATCAATTGTCACACTCCTTTAAATTTTGTTCGAAAACCATCATGTGAAATGCGTAATTTATATTGTTGAACTCATTTCGTGTATCAATTTAGACTTTTCATTACTAGATTTGAAATCGTATAGGATTCTAAATTAAAAAAATAAAAATATTAAACATACAAAATTCTAAATTCTAATACACATCCCACCCACAAATCAGAGATGATCAATCAATCAAATTCACAAAAACTAGATGGGCAACAATTTTAATCTTACATAATTCTCAAAAACAAATACCCGATTACCATGGGCCACATCCACGCCCGACCCGAATTTCGAAGCGACCCGCTTATGTCTTCACTCGGTCCCAATCCTACCGATGTCGTTTGGCTTGAAAAATTCCCATTTCTCAACAAACTGCACCATAAAATGAGACAAAATCAATCAATCCCATTAAATTTCACTAAAGGTTCCAATTTTCTTCATCAATTTTTTGATGTACAGATCTTTACCTAGATGGGAATCTGCAGTTTCCGTAGCCTGAAAAACAAGAAAGATCGAAATCAGATCTGAAAAGATTTTTGGATTTAAAAAACAGATTTTGAGCAAGAATTTGAGAGATCAGAGTGAAGAAAAAGCATACTAGGGTTTAAGGAGGTGATAGCGGCGGAGTTTTGGAAGAAGCAACTGTCGTCGGTCATGCCGTGTTTCCGGAAGTAATCGTTAAAGGCGAAGGAGGCCATGTTCTGGACGTCGGCGGCGTCGTAGCAGGAGCCACCGGGCTGGATTGGGGAACAGTCGGCGCCGCCGGCGCCGCAGGCCCAGTCGAGGGCTGATTGGAGAGAGGCGTCATCAGCGTTGTTTTTGGCCACGCACCAGAGCTGTGTGGCGCCGCCGCTCTGATCTCTTATGGACGGCCGCCAGGGAACCGCGGCGGTGCAGGGAATGAGAAGAATGAGGAGAAAGAGGGAGAAATTGATGGGCATTTTAGAGAGAGAGTGTTGGAGAATGGGGGGTTTTAGAGAGAGAGAGAGAGATCAAAAAAGGGTTTAAGAAGGTAAGAGAGGAAGTGACCGTTGCGGAAATGGGAGAAATGGAAGAGAAGGTGAAAATGTGATGGGAACATTCTAGAGATTTTTTGCACTAATACACTCGAATTTTCAAGTCTAAAATGTTGTTTTATCAAAGATTTAGAAAATAAGAGAGAATAATCTTTGGTTTTTTTTTTTTTGTAATGTTTTTCAGACATTTTATTTTATTATTGTGGTTCAACGAGCTTATCAAAATATGATTGTTTTGAAACTATTTAGATATCTATGAATGTATAAAAAAAAACTCCCTCTAATTTGATTGAAAAAAAAATTCAGTAGGTTGAGCGTTGAAGACTCAACCTATCGTGCCACTTGTCATGATCAAAATGCTAAAGGTCGAGCTTTGAAAGCACAACCTTTGTAACCTTGCCACCGTTTGCCACGCTGCTTTCGGTCAGTCAAATGATGATGATGTCAGCCTTTCGTACATGATATTATGATTCAAAAGTCGATCAATCGTCAGACTTTAGAATAGGATATTACAATTCAGGAGTCGATCAATCGGTGGACTTCATAATAGGATATTATAATTCACGAGTCGGTCCATCATCATTAGACTTTGGAACAGACTGTTATGATTTAAAGACTGGTCCATCATCTTCATACATGCATGGAAACGGACGTGGTCGTGGAGATTATAACAAATATTTGTACTATGTAGCGCATGTATAGGTACCCGAGCAACCGAAGGACCAACAACAACCACATAATCAGAAGAGACAAGAAAAATAGAGTTCAAGATCGACGACAACTAAAAATCGATGATGTTGTAGTCGTGGGACACATTAATTTTTAAATGAAAGAAATTTATTAAATTATTATATTGATATAAATATTTTAATTTACATTTAATTATTTTTCAAGTATAAACAATTACTAAAAAATACAACCGTAAATTTTATAAGGAATCAAATTAATATAAATCAGATGGATTACAACCGTAAATTTTCACAAGAAATTATATTAATATAAACCGGACAAATTAGGAACGTAAATTTTCACATAGAAGTAATGAAAGTTCGATAAATGGTTGACAGTGACAAATGTAAACATATTACAAACATACAAATAAATTAAAAAAATTATTTAAAAAGAAATTAAAAAGAGAATAGGTTGGAAACTCGTCAAATAGAAAATAAAAGAAAAAACAATAATTTGGACGAGTTTTCAAAACCTATCCATCGAAAAGAGATAAAAAACAACTATATTTCGAAAATATTTCTATCACAAGTTTCAAAATCAACAATATTGACCCAATTTTTCGTTATTTTCCTCTTCTATCACTCACATCAAAAGAATAACTAAAATATTTTTAAAATTAAATCAGAATAGTTTGTCACATGTCAAATTATGATTAGACAATTTGGTGAGATGCACGAAGATAGATGCACGTAATTATTGTTCATATTTTTTAAAGCAAACATTAGTGAAAAAAGCAAGGTAGATAAGAGAGCGAGGGAAGAAGAGGTGTAGTTTGTGAGAGCACTATTGTATCCGATGAGTTTGATGGAAGAAGAGAGAATGACACGAACGAAATGCTATACATACATCCTTATATTTCAAAGACCATTTATAAAAAAATGTAAATCTAAATAGCCCATGATTGACCCAATCATGAAAATATTGTAAGTATCATTATAAAAGAAAATTTGAAATTAAAATTCATATTCCAAATTCGAGTCAAGATTCGGGGTAGGAATCAAATTTTACCCCAATGTCAAAACTTTTGGCATAAATTAATTAGTGTTGCCTTAAATCAAAATATGGGCTTACTAGGAAAAAATCTATTAATATATTTTAAAATTAGAAAAAAAAAATGCAACCATATCAAATAAAATAGTATCACAGTGAATAAATATGAAGATTTATATATAATATAATAAAAACAATAAAAATAAAATAAAATATTTTCCTTTTTTCCCTTCCCCAACTTTCCATTCTATTTTATCCAAACGTATTGATCCTTTGATTATTCCCAAATATTACTAACCCTTTTGCTCTATTTAAAAAGGATTACTCCATATGTTGGATTAAGGAGACATGGCAATAAGTGAGCAAGAACGAGATGGAGAGCATAATGTCAATTGTAAGACGAACAAAGTAAACCGCATGCATGCCTCCATAGGTAGGTATATTACAATTTTATTCGTGGTGATTGTGGTTGTGGCTTCGGCTCTCTGGCTTGCCTACCGTCCTAAGAATCCCGAGTTTGCAGTGGTTGGGGTTGCAATATACAACCTGACCGTATCGCCTTCTTTGCAGCTTATGACAACAATGGGATTCACTGTTGTTATGAGAAACCCCAACAAGCATTCTTCCATTTACTATGACGAATTAGTTGGAATGGTGTTGTATAAGAATCAACAGATAACACCACAAGTAATGTTGTCTCCGGTGATTAGTGGAAAGAAGACCACCGTGGAGATATCGTCGGTGATTAGCGGTGAGGCGGTGCCGGTGACGGAGGAGTTGGCAAATGAGATTGTGAGAAGTGGGAGTGGGTTATGGGTGAGAGTTGAGCTAATGGGAAGAGTTAAATGGAAACTTGGAGGCATGAGAATTGGTTATTATAAAGTTTGTGTTAAATGTGATGTGTTGGTCAATAATACAAAGAATGACTTGGTGGGTCCACTTCCCCCGCCTCATTCTACTCCTTGTAATGTCGATTTTGCTTAGCTAAGATCATTAGAGTATGGTTTAATTGAGTAACCATGATGTTTGGATAAATTTTTTGAGGTTTGGATTTTTGTGCTTCTTGTAGGTGGATCTATTTTTGCAAAATTAAATGGTAATTAATGTTAGTTTTCTAAATTTCCTTTAGTGCAAGTGCCCCAGACACAAAGGAATGAATTGCATTATTAAAATACAAATAAATAAGGTAAAGATAAGAAAAAAGATGGGAATTAAAGGCAAAAAAGAAAGCCACGAGATGTGGGACTTTAATTACCTTTTTAGTAAATTAGTATTTATAAAATTATACAAAATTTAAATGAAAGCTACACAAAAACAAAAACTTGGGGCTATAACTCCTTAAATTCAGCCTCCCAAATCAATTTTTTTTTTTTTTCTTTTCCAATTTTCATAACAAAATTTTAAAATCCCAATTCCCACCACCACGCATATTTATAATTTATAATTTATATTTAATATTTTCTTCCTGTTTTTTAAATCTTAAATTTTACTTGTTTTGTGTCTCAATATGAAGCATGTAGGAGCTGCTCGTCTCGGGTTCGACTCGGATCTGAATCCGGCTCCGAAGCTACAAACTGAGACAATTTGGCAAAAACGCCCACCAACGGCGCCGTATTGTACGTGCAAGCCTCAGTCTGCATGTAATTCCCTCTCTCATCGTCAAAATTGTCTTGGCAATCAGGGCCGCCGACCAACGCACCAACCACGACGTTCGGGTTCGAATCCCCCTTGCCGTACCAATTGTCGTAGCCTTGTGTGCACCCAATGAAGGCCTTGTTTTCTCTGTACGACACAATTGAGGCTCCTCTGTGGTGAACTCTAGTCGGAAACTTGGACCCAAATCCCACGAGATAGCTCATGTTCATTGGGTTGGAGCCGAGAATGTAATCTGTTTGTTGTTTTGCGAAGACGAAAAGGTCGTCGGGATCCACGGGGCCGAGAGGGCAGTGGAGACGTTGGTTGGAACGGCGGAGGTAGTCGGAGTAGACGGTGAGAAGAAATGAAGCTGTAGAGACGTATTGCATGTTGTTCCACTGGCGGATGAATAAAAGGCCGGCCGGAGTTCGGTCGACGTTGCTGACGTTGTTCTTTTTGAGGATGGTGCAAAGGTAATACTCTGCTTTGGATTGGTATTGCTTCAGGATTTTTGTTTGCTCCTTGTTATTTTGATGCCTCCCCTGCATTAGCAACTACAAAACACAATACACGAAAGACATAAATTTAACATAACTCCGTTCACATAAAATCTATAATATTAACTTTGGAGTTCATAATTTCAATTCCCTCTACAACATATGTCATCAAATTACACATAAAATTCAAGTTTTTATTTGATTCATCAACAAATTTTTAAAATTCTTTAATATATAAAAAATGTATTAAGTATTTTTACAAGTTTATGAATGAAAAAAATTACTATCTTATATTCACTCCTTTATAAATTTAAATGAATAATTGAGCCCAAAAAACTAGAAAGGACTAAAACAGACAATGGCTTTGATTATCCAGTTGAATTAAAAATACATGAATGATTAAATTGGAAAATTTTAAATGGTGGGAACACTAAAGAGATTAAAAAAGAGGAGGGGACTGATTGTATTGGTTTGGTTGTGTGATCCTATGGAGCTGGAGGGGGAATTGGAAATTAAAAGGGACACGTGGCGTGGTTTGAGTAGGTAGAAGGAGAATTAATTGGTATGGTATCGGATGCACGTGGCTTTGTGCTCCGTCCAACATGACTCCAAGTCTAAAACTTTACCCTTGCTGTCCCAAATGGGTCCTTTAATTAAGGGCCACTCCATCTCTGACGTGAATAAAAGCTAAAAAGCTTATTAAACAGTGACACTGAGACAGGTTTCCCCCTCCCTTTTCCCTTATGCCATTTATCACTCCATCTTAACGCTCCTTAATCAAACACATAATCTCCTTCATCCTAACAACATCCGGACCATGACCTATCTTTATATACATCCAACAAATCAATACACATACTACTCTTAGATTAAATTATAAGTGCGATTTCTAAACTAGCGCTATACTAATCTTAATCGAGTTAAAGAGGTATATAAGAGATTTAACAACAAAAACTTAAATCCTAAAAAACTTTTATATCCACACACTCTTGAAAATTCATCAACTCTGTTACAAAAGAGATGAGAAATATGTTCCTAACACATGTCGCTGTTAATTGGGTCCACTCGCAAGATGACAATAAAAACTACTAATGAAAACACACCACATAATAAAAGGTATAGATATTAATGGGTGTTTTTATTGGGGAGGCTCAAACTTCTTACCACTTTCTTGTCAAGATTATAAAATTTTAACCATTATGTTTAAATGATTTCAATAATTTTAATAATTTTATCTCAAAATCAATCAACAATGCCAAACATCATTAGTAGCTAACAATAATGAGAGTGAAATTTAGTTACCTTAGAGGCCATGAGTTGGACGCCAGCATACTTAACATCCCAGCTGAACTCAGAAATGGCCCAGCCAATGCCACCGAAGCAATGAGCCTTGTTAACGACGTACTCCAAATATTGTTTATTGTCGGTGGCCTCAAACAGCCACAGCGCAGCCCACAGCAGTTCATCTTTATACCCACTCACCGACGCGTAGTAGCTCTTCACTGTCCCCACACTTGCATCATATTTCCCTCTGAATTTATCCCCAAATTCAAACAACTTCACACCAATATTCAAATAAAGCACAATCAATCAGTTTGTTTTTTCAATTAATTAATAAAAAACTTCATCTCTCTTAACTAATTTCTGTTTTACCTGTTGCGCATGATGGAGCAGCAAGTGCGAGTAATGTGAGTTCGTTTTTCTGAAGACAATCGACGCCGCTGCCATCGCTGCAGCCGTCTCTCCAGCCAGATCTGACCCCGGCTTCTTCTCGTCGATTTTGTACGCTTGCCGTGATGTCGTCATATCCTCCGGTCTCTGCCAGCAGTAATGATCCGTATCTCCATCTCCGACCTGGTTATCAAGCAATGTGATACGATTGATGGTGATGAAAGCCAAAATTGTGATAAATTGATAATGAGAATATGAGATTCACCTCCGCCCATAGCACATTGGGGCTAGTATGTGCTTTGATGAAGTAATCCGCTCCCCATTTTATCGCCTCGAGAGCGTGCTCTAATTCTCCAGCAGCTTCAATTTCTCGTCGGTACTCAATCACGCTCCACGATAGCATCGTTATCGTGAAGGCCATTGGGAGGCCGAACTTCACATGATCACCGGCGTCGTAGTATCCTCCAACTAAATCGACCTGTAACACCGAGAAGAAAGCAAAAACTCCGATCGATAACCAAAAGCTAAGCTAACAGAAAGCGAAAACAGAGCATTCATTTCAAATTTCGAGGAACTGACTCCTTGTTCAAGACCGTCGGTGAGACCGGAATGGTCTCGCCAGTTGACGCGCTGGTTGTACGGCAACCTCCCGGATCGCTGAGACTCGAAGTAGAGGAGACTCTTGGAGAGAGCATCGGCGTAATCGAAAGCTCCGGCGGCGAAGGACCATAGAAGAGAGAAGGAGAGGAAGATCAAGAGGCGGCGTTCACCGGAAGGTGTTGTCGGTTTAGGAGGACGGGCGAGACTGCGGCATTGCGCGGTTAATGTCGTCGGAGCCGGATTGTCCTCCTCCATTAGCGGAGTAGAGTTGCTTGTGTGTTTGCCGTTGAAATTTGCTTTTGGGAGCGAAATGGGAGAGAGAAAAAGTGAGTCTCTCTCTCTTTCTCTCTTCGCTCGCTTTCTCACACTTTAAGTTAAACCTGATGGCTGATGAACTATGTTTCTGATTGTTGGTTTGATTGGGTTTGGTCATCACATTCGCATGTGAATCTCACGTGAGATTTTGAAAAAACTACCTCAAAACTTGGGTTTTTTTTTAAAAAATTAGAATAATAATAACAACAAATTACTCATAACCGCTAATCTTTTTTATAAAGTGTAAATATTTTGTCTATTCTGTTATTTTTTATAATTTTTCTAAATATTATATTTTTCTCTTTGATATTCTTTTACCTTATTTTTGTTAATTATAATTCTATATTTTCAAATTTTGTACCTACGGTGATCCTTGGTGTATCTCGTATTATTCAGTTTAATTTTAGCATGGCATGTCATTGGTTAATTTTTTTAAAAGTAACTCTGAATGTATAGTTTGAAATGAACCAAAACTAAAAAATACATAGATCACGGAAATAAATTTTAATACAATAAATATCGAATATGGTGAGAGATTGGTAATTTTATCGATTCAAATTTTAAACTTTCATAACTTAACCAATTAATTTTTCGTCCACTATTAAGTGTATTAAAGATAGGTAGTTGATTTTTGTTAATTAAAAAAAACATTATTTTGAAAATAGATCTTGTTTTAAATTTGAATTCGAGGAGTGGCGTGATTTTTGGGAGGGTTGTTTTGGTAAAATTGGCAAAATTGTATTCGTGATTTCATAACTTTGACTGGTTCGTTAGCCATATTTCGAAGGAAAAAGTCACTTTCACCCCTTTCAAAACTTCATATTTACCATTCACAAATCACAATTTATTTTTGTCCACTTACTTTTATATTTTGGCGGACAATTATGGAATTTAAATGTCAAATAATGGTACAGGATAGCAATTCTTCAGAGTTTAAATTCTCCCGATCGAGAAAAACACACACAGACTCACCAACAACGTCGTGGTCTCTAGTAAAACACGTTGCTCGTTAGACGTACTTTTTAGATTCAATTTAATTATTTGGATGATAAGTTTGTTTAACAACCATTGTTAAACAATGAATCCAATCGTAGAGTTAGTTTGGTTTGAGTTGTTCGAGTTATTTATTCAAAATTTTATTAAAGCGATATAATTTCATAAATTTTTTATTTATTTGAACTCAACGTAACTTATATTATGTTAATAACCCAAACCAATGTGTATCAATTGGTTTAGGTTAATTGGAGTAAAATTTGACATCTTATTAACACAACAACTTGTTACAAGCATGCCAAAGTAAAAGTACCTCAACGATAATTGACATGTCTTTTTCATCTTAGAAGTGAGAGGTTCAAATCCTCTAACACTCGTTTGTTGTACTAAAAAAACGTGTTACAAACCTAGACAAAGTTAACATTTAAAAAGTGAAAATAAACCCAACTAAAAAAAGTGCAAAAGTGACCTTTTTATTTTTTTTATTTTTAATTTAAGGTTATAAAAGTTGTGTAATTCATTCTATTTGACTGTTGGTTTATGCCATGTTTTTATATTTTAAAAAAGTTTGGTTGTTCAACTTTTATATAAGCTAACAATTTACTTGGCCTTGAACCTGTGTTTGAAGAGGACTAAAAGACAATTTTACCACTAAGTTATCTTCTGATATATCATTTAAATGACATAAAATTGAGAAGAGGCTTGAGCTTCTTGAGCCTATACTAAATCCGAACTCATTGGTGTTTGCATGTAATATATGTGTGTGTCCAACCAGATCCTAATGAATTGATTTGAGAGGAGGAGAAAAAAACAATAATAGGATATATAATTTAAAGTTGAATTATTTCACATGATATAAAATGATAATTCATTTTGTCGTTTTTATAAAATTGAATTTAAATAATTTTGGAACAAAAAAGAAATGAATTTAAATGTAATAAAAATAGTGGAAAATAAAAAATTAAAAAAAAAACAAAAACAAAAACAAAAAGAACATTGAGGGCCCACGAGTTGAAAGGAGAAAGGCAATCAAATTAGCGCATCATACGACCATCATATTCATAAACCCCTAATTAGTGCACATTCTCACGCAAACCACTCCTTAATTCATTTCTTAATTACATAACTATCCATATAAGGAGAAGAGAAAAGTGATGACTTCTGATCCTCCGAGCCACACTGTAAACTTTATAAACTTATGATCTTCTTATCGTCCAATCCACTTGAAAACTCGTCTAACATGAGTTTTTTAATACGTTCCAAATCTGTGAATTTTTTTTGCTTGAGAGATAAATAATGTTAAAATCATAACCTAATTTTAATTTTTATTCGGTGTAATGGATAAGGGAGAGATTTGAACCTAAGGCACGTGGCTTCATCTATGGGTGTTCAAAAAATCCAGTAACCCGATCAACTTGGGTTGAGTTGGACTACATTTTATTTTGGATTGGGTTGGGTTGCAAAAAAAATTAAAAACTGTATTTCGGGTTAGTTTGGGTTATAGAATTAAGTAACCGACCTAACTCGGTTTTATTGTGATGGTATGGGTTAAAAGATTAAACCAACCTCCTTGACCTCGATCTTCTCCATTTGGCACACTCCTTCTAGTCTACTCAACTTGAGAGATTTATTTTTATCTAGGATTAGAAAACCCATATCCTAACCCTAGTTGGACAAATATAAATCTTAGTTCAAGTACTTACAAATTTAGTTCACATGAGTTCATGATTCATTTGTTATGATGTACTACTAAGAAGTGATCATTTTGGTCTATTGTGGGTGGATTCCAGAATCAAGGTTAAAGGAGTAAAAGAAATAATAGTGAAAGAAGACTAAAGGAATGAGCCCAGAAACAAGCTGAGCTTGGTCGACCTTGACTTAGCATAGCTTATGGCTTAAAGGGATGAAACCCTAGCGCACGTAGCATGGATGTTGGGTCACCTTGGATCAAAGAAGATCTACACGCAAATTATCCAATGTAAGATAAGGGAACATAAATAATGGATGAAAATGGGCTCAAGGAAAGAGTAACGAAACTTTGAGACAAAATAGCTCGATCTGCCTCGTCCTCGACCCAGGATAAGGTAGAAGTCGACCTTCTCTATTCGATGATGAGAGCATACTATGACCCGTTTGTGATGGTATGGGTCAAAAGCCTAAACCAACCTCCTTGGCCTCGTCCTTCTCCATTTGGCACGCTTTGGCCCATTCAACTTGAAAGATCTATTTTATCTAGGATAAGAAAACTCTTATCCTAATCACAAATATAAATCTTAGTTCAAATCTCATATAAATACACATTTTATGACTATATACGAGGTAACTTAGACTTTCGACTTATTCTCTATTCTATAATTTTCTTTCTTACTTCGTTATCAAAGCCATTTTTCTTTGCTTTGCATGTTCTTTCTCTCAAATTCACGTGAGTCCTTTTTTCTTTGATTTGTATGTCATTTTTCTCCCAAATTCACGTGAGTTAGGTACGTTTTTTCTTGGCCAACATCAACACGATCCAATCATTTTTTAAAGATATTAAAAATATCACTTTTAAAAAATTTAAACCAAAATAAACCGATATAAAAACTAAGTTTAGTAGGACATCGACTAAAATGAACTAAAATAAATAATTCTAATATAAATCCGTCAAAATGGAGCAAGATAAAAATTAAATGGATTAATTTAGAATTTAAACCATTAAAATGAAAAAGAAAAAAGAAAGCCACAAAAAATAAATTGCAAATACTTAATGATTGTCGGTGGTGGGAAGACCGGCCACCGGCGGTTCCCGGTTCAGCTGCTGTATTCACGGTAGCGGGCCCCATAAAGTTAAACGCCCAATCTTTCTGGGTCCTACCTGTGGTCCCCACCTCTCCGGCCGACACCCCGGAGGTTATATATATAAATATTCTAATTAAATCTTTAAATGTCAAAAAAAAAAAAAATCTTACTTTTAATTTAATGCAATTTCCCCCCTCATTTCTTTTTTTTAAAAAAATTCAATTTAATAAATTCCGTCATCAATTTCGAATTTCAACAATCTTTTCAAAATTAAACCATCTTTTGCAATTTGTAATTATGTGCTTTTTTTGGAATATGCCAATTTGCTTAAATTTTGTTTGTTTTAAGTCATGACTCATGTTTTTACCTCATTTGCAGGGTTATTTTCCATTTTTTTCTAAGATTCTTATGCTCTTTTCTTTATTATTTTGTATTATTGGTTCATTCACTTGATTTATTCCTTCAATTTTGAGCCATTATTTCAATATTTATTATCTTTTCGGTACGTAATATTATTTTCTTGATTACAGTGTCTCTTAATTTAAATGGATGTCGCACTTATAGTAATTTATCTTTTTAAATTATCGCAAATTCAACTATCTAATGCCTAAACTCTTAACCCCTAATTAAGTTTAATGATATTTTTTTCAAATTGAAGTTTAGTCATTTTATGGATTGAAATCGTAATTGTTTTAAATTAATTAATTAAAAGTTAGCACTAGAGTTCGTTGATAAAAGTGTAAAAATACGAAAACTCAAAGTAAAAATATACTATTTTTAATCTCACTATTCCAACTATAAATTGGAAAGGTTCTAACCACACATTTATTTCTTTAGTTTGAGAGATTAATCATTAAAAATAATTTAAATTCCTTTAAAACCTTAATGCATTAATTTGAATAAATAACATTTTTGTGTTATAAAATAGACTTTAAAGACCCGTTTGTTTCACAGGTTTCTTCATTAGATTTCAAACAGATATTTTTCACAGAATTTCAGTTTTTAAAATCCAAAAAACTTTAAAATCCACCTGACATAGATTTTTTAATACTTGTAGCAGTTTGAGTTTTTTATATTTGGAAGATGAACATAAAAAATATAAATTAATATAAATGATTTATTACTATTAATTTAATTAATTAATTAATATAAATATATTATTTAGATTTAATAAATTTCAACTAATATTTTTATTGTAGTTTATCATAACTATTTAATATAAATTATTAATATTTTAATTAATTTATATTGATTTAGTTATTTTCAATAATTAATTTAATTATGTTGAGTTAAAATATATATTTTTTATTTTTTATTTTATTAAATAAGTAACTAATTGACATGCCAATAAATTATTTTATGTTAAATTTAATTGGTCTCTAACATTTAGTTAAGTAATTAATTAATTTTCTTTTTACAAATGATTTAATTAAATATAAATATTTAACTTTCATACATCAATTATCTTGTACATTCATTAATTATTCCAAATATTTAAAACCATAAAACAATATCTGCGATATTAAGAGTGAGCGTAATAAAAAAGGGGGTTTTGTCCAACTTTTTAAATCAAAATAAAAAATGTGCCAAATTTGTATATAATTAATCCCACTTTAATGTCCTTTTTTCTCCATGTCTTTTCTAAAAAGTAATTGAATTAATTGTTGTTGATTGTCTAACTCACACATGCTTAGACTAATTAATTGCCTCTTGATTTTATTGTTGGAGATCCTCAAATTATATCATGACAATGACTTTTTCTTCTTAATTAATGACACACACATGAAGTGTTTAAAGCAATTAAATCTTCATAAAGTTGGATTTAAGATATAGTTTCAAATTACATATATAATCTTGTCTTTCATCATTCAATTTTTATATATTAATGTTAGTATCAAAGTTGGTTTAGAGACTTTATTACTATCTTGATTTAAAATATACGTCCTTAGTGACATTTTTTTTTATAGTAAAGTAAGATTAAATAATATTAAAATAACTAGTTACTTGATTCTTAAGTTATTTAATCATCATTATTTTAAATTTTACATACTTACTTCACTATATATATATATATATGTGTGTGTGTGTATTTTAAAAAAAAATTACCATTCTACTGAGGCTATTTTAAATTGGTCAATTTAGTTTACGAGTTTTCGATATATTGTTTAAAGAGTCTCTTAACTAATAAATCTACTAAATTTAAGTATAAAGTTAACTAAAAATTTGACGTGACATGATATTTGAAAAAAGAATATTTTAAAATCTTTTCCACTTCTCTGTCTCATCTGTTCTCCATCTTTGTCTTTCTTTGTCCGTCATCTTTTCAATTAAAGGCCATGATTGGTTGTAGAGTTGATGGTTCCAAGTGATATAAAAGAGACTCATTCAAATGGTAGCTTTCTTATCTAGTTTAAGTGATATAACACTTCTCAAACTCGCTTAGATTTAAATCATTGTATGGTTGACGAGCTTTTGCTTTATAACTATCTAATTAATTTGAAAGTTAAAAGGTTAATGCGATATAGTTAGGTCTTTTGATCGAAAAATAATTTAGTTAGCCAAAGCAAGCTTAGCTCAATAATACTTGACACAACCTTTCATCATAGAGGTGGGAGATTCGAATCCTCTAAATAGACTATAGGACAATACAAAATTTATGACTAAATTTTATTAAGAGCTTTCTACGCATATAGTCTAAATAAATAGGTTTGGTTACACAATTGTCTTAATTTTCCTATTTTTACATGAATAGCGAAATGTGCGATTACCAGATGAATATATACTTGAGATCTCAACGAAAACATGTTCGACTTTTAGCAACAAATATTAGAAAAAAATAAACAAAATTTCATAAAGTGAAGAAAAAAACCATTAATTTGAAATATTATATATTAAATGAATATAAAAAATTAATAAATGACAAAAAAGAGAAAAAAACAAAATATTTTAATCATTAATTGATAAGAGATAATGCAAGTACTGATATTTTTAAAAAAATAAATAAAATCATTATATAATAAATCAAAAAATAAAATATTTTCTTTGTTTAAAAGTACTATAAAATAAAAAAATGAGAGAAAATATAAAAAGTTAAAATTGTCTCAATTTATTGCTAAAATTTAATTGTAAAATATAATTAAATTTTAGGACATTTATAAAATATTAATTTTAAATATACTAATTCTATGAATCTTTCTTTTATTAATTCCAAAAGAGGAGGAATCTAGTTAAAGGCCCATTCTAAATGACAACAATTATCCACAAATTCAAGCCCAAATTTGAAAATAACAAAAATTCATGGGTTGCTTTATATATAGTAGGCTATATAGAAGATTTATTTTATTTTTTTTTCTCTTAATAAGTTATATATAAGATTGACTTGACTATTATTAAACTTTTTTTAGCGTAATATAAAATTTTGATCAATGTTAATAAGTTTTTATGAGTTCGACGTCTCAATCTAAGAGATGAATCGATATTTTCATTGTATGGTAGAAAAATCTAGAAACATAGAATCTAAGTAAGAAAATGCCACTAATGTAAATATAATTTAAATAATATCTATTTGAAGGTGATAAGATATTTATTTACTGATTTAATTTAATATTCCCTTGGCATTGGCATGAACATTTTAAAACTCTAGCTTTTTTTAGAAGTCAATTCATCAACAAAAACTAACCACAGTCACAAGAGTTCTCGTAAAAAGTAGAGGAGAAAGATTTCAAGATAATACAACAAAATCTAACCACTTCTTCAAAGCTAGAAGAATAATTATCAACAAACAGATCAATTCAATCACCACACAACACAGGATAAGTAATGCGTTATTTCATTCGTATTACACGTACACTAAGAAAAAGAGACGGCACGGGCTAACTCGATTAACCTCCTAATCTCAACAACAAAACTTGCCAACTCGAACAAAACAAGAGTTTTGCAAAGGAGTGCATTATGTTATGTTACTTCCTAGCTATCATGAAGTTTATAGGCGTTTTTGTAAAATCCCTCCTTACTTTTTAAGGGTGTAACCTATAATTATACTAAACCACAAGGAGTACTTTGCAATTACCAAGAAGAAAAAGGAAAGAAGACGAAAGATGGTGAGTTTAGGAGCGTCTTCGCTGTTGATCCGTCGTTCTCGAACTCGGCATCGTTAAATTTCTTCATTTCTTCACCTCCGGAAATTCCAATAATGGCGTCCGATATGAACAGTGAAGCAGATCATTTGGTGGAGCTTATCGTCCGGGAGGAACCTCCGTCGATTGCCGACGGCGTTTCGATTTCGGCAGAGATTGCTCCTCTATTGACCCAAATTGAAAAGCCAAAGATCAACATCTTCACTATCTCTTATCCTCGGAGAAAACCTATGGTATAGTTCACACTACTTACTTCTTCTTCAACAATTTTAATCAAGAACCTCTATGGTATAGTTCACACTACTTACTTCTCCTTCAACAATTTTAATCAAGAACCTCCGTTGTTGCTCATTTTGGTTTGCCGAGATGTGGAAATTCAGCATCTCGTTTTATCTGTGTTATGATTTTTCTTTCTTTATCTTAATTTCTGCTTATTGTGTATTGTTTTTAGTGTAAAACTAATTTCTTGAACACAATTCATGAACAGCTCTTTTATTATTCCTAGAACTGGTGCCTCTTACAATCTGAATCTCTATTTAAAAGCTACAAACCAGCCTTTGAGAGATTTGAAAGTATAACTTAAATAACTACGTAACTGAAAGAAACTTACAAAATTAACTTGCTATAATAAACAGAATAACTAACTATAACAGTAAACAAAAGTCAAAACAGAGAAGCTAAAAAACAGAGCACTCGGGGGACTTAAACCCTAAACATATTACATATTACATGTTGTCTAGGTCCTTTTTTGGGAGTTAAGAGTGCTGGAACAGAACAAGGACTTATACTTGGTTGTATACGTCCTTTATCTAGCAACTCTTGTACTTGTGTTTGCAAAATATCATAATCTTTAGGGCTCATTCAATAATGAGGTAAGTTTGGCAATGTTGAGTTTGGAACCAAGTCTATTCAGTGTTGAATATGCCTTAAAAGAGGGAGGTTATTTGGATCTTTGAGGAAAAGAGTTCAAAACATCCTGAACTGAGGGTGGATCTTCAAACCTTCCTGACCTTCCAGTTGTAGGATAGCCCAAAGCTCTTGGTTATCCGTAATTCATAGATCGTTAACATTCATGACGGTAAGCAAAGTTTTTTAACCTTCATTTGAGACTTTGTTTCTGGAGGATTTTTTGAATTCAGAGGTAACAATATTATTTCTTTCCCATCCACAAGAACTCATAGGTATTTTCCCTTCCATTATGCATTTTGTGCACGTCATATAGGCATGGTATTTCAAGTAAAATATGATACACATCCATAACTACGTTGTCACAAATCATTTGATCTTTGTAATTATTTCCAATAGACAATGGAATAGTAACAGTATGTTCCAAACCAAGGTAGTATTGGCTGCCTTTGTCCCCACATCGGTTAGAATGAGATGACCAATGTGGTACTTAAGTAGCCTGGCTCTCCCACCCCAATAGCTGGCTTTTGGGGTGTGGTTCTCCAAGATGCTTAAGTATCTAACAGTGGTATTAGAGCTGATTGCTAACGTATTGGAGAGGAACCGATGGAGGGTTCTGACCGGGTGTTTTCGAGTGAAGTACTGTCGGAGTAGCCGACAACGGAATTTCCAAGGCTGGAGTATTGTTCGGAACCAATGTAGTATGGGCTGCCTTTGTCCTCACATTGGTTAGAATGAGATGACCAATGTAGTACTTATGTAACTTGACTCTCCCACCCCAATAGCTGGCTTTTGGGGTGTGGTTCTCCAAGGTGCTTAAGTATCTAACAATGGTGTCGGAGCCGGTTGTTGACATTCTGGAGAGGAACCGGCGGGGGGTTTTGACCAAGTGTTTTCGAGTGAAGTACTGTCGTAGTAGCCGACGATAGAGTTTCCAGGGATGGAGTATTATTTGGAACCAAGATAGTATGGACTGCCTTTGTCCCACATCGGTTAGAATTGGATGACCAATGTGGTACTTAAGTAGCTTGACCCTCCCACCCCAATAGCTGGCTTTTGAGATGCTTAAGTACCTGGTACAATACAAGTCTCAATGACTTGTAATTTCCCACCCTTATATAAGGTGGAGTAGCTGAGCAACTTCTCTGGAAACTATGTTCTCACTTTTTCCACTGTCTGCTGTGATGTTACAAACCTTTCTATTAATAGTACAGCTTGTTTTAAACAAGACATGTCTTTTAAGGGTGAGATTCACTTGTTGGAGTGAGAAGTATTCTTTGAACTACAAATATTAATTGATCTCCATCATCGGATTCCTTAAAAAGAGACTTCTTCGTCTTCTTGGTCCTTTTCAGGGTCTACTTCCCTTATTGTGAAGCTTCTCCTTTGAGGACACGCATTTGATAAATATTCCAGCTGCCGACATCTAGAACACTTTCCAAATTTGGCCGATTCCTCTACTGTAGCAAGTTTTCTAGACATCGAGGTAAGGGGTGGAGGTGGTGCTTGCTCGGTGAGAATTTTGTCTCTGCTAAAAGTGAGTGGCTGTTTTTTCCCAGCCATCAGCCCCTTCGTCGAGGGCTCTCATTTCCATTAGTGTAAAACTAATTTCTTTAACACAATCTTGGAGAATTCTTGAAGAACTATTTTATTATTTCTAGAACTAATGTCTCTTACAACCTAGAATCTCTACTTAAAGGCTACAAACCAGACTTTGAGAGATTTAAAAGCATAATTAAAATAACTAAGTAACTCAAAGAAACCTACAAAGTTTAGTTGCTGTAAAAAACAGAGTAACTAACTATAACAGTAAACTGAACAGAGAAGCTACAAAGCACCTGAGGGACCTAAACCTCAAAGATATTACACCAATTTTAGTTTATTTTCTTTGTTCCTTGGATTATCTATGATTTTACGTTGGAGATTTTGGAGTAGTGTTGGGTTACTCTGCTAGGCAAGGAGATTTAATATAGGTATCAAAGCTTAGTTTTTTTTTTTTTTTTTTTAATTGTTTCACTTTGGGATAGATTCTCAACACTCTAGTCGGATACACGATCCATTAAAAGTCTGTGAGAGCTTATGTAGCACCTCGTTTCAGTGGGTACTTGATAATATTGGAACAAGTCATCATTTATCAAAGTATTTGCACCAAGATGGCCCTCAGGTCGACTTGACCCTTTTTCCATGGTTTTATGTCATTTAGTGGTTGCATTTCTTGGCAGAAATGAACTAATTCAAGCTGTTTAAAATTTTGAAATCTTTTACCAATTTTTGTTTTATATATATTTTCAGGAGCAGGTGAATAAAATCCATGATAGCGAGGTATCTTCTCTATCTCAATCAATTATTTGGATTTGGAGTGGATCAAGATATTCTGGTCTACTGTGTGCTTCTCTATCCTCCATCTTCTACTTTGCCATGGAAGTTCTGATGGGTGTTTTTTCTGGTTGGTAAAAACTTTTCTCTTATATTTCTATATTACAAGAAGATATGTGTCTTACACAGTGCGCGAATTGGCATTTCCTCTTCCTGTAGGTTTTTGTTGGCCCATTATTTTATCTTTCTCGATACGTGTACACCTCTATTCATATATTTCTTAGAAGTTAACAAAGTTTTTTATCTCAACCAAAGTTTTTTAGTTTTTTATCTCAATCAAAGTTTTGTAGTTTTTTATCTCAATCAAAGTTTTGTATTGTTATTCTTATTCAAATTTCTACTTGTACCGGCAGCTCAGTCTCTACCAATTATTGAAATGGCTTTTACAAGATGTGTAATTATTACAATACTATCATATTTTTGGTTGAGGAGGAGCGAGCAACCAATATTTGGACAGCCACATGTTAGGAAACTTTTGGTTTCTCGTGCCCTAACAGGACTTCTCTCAATGATGAGTTTTATTTACAGGTATATGACGTTAGTCTTGCAAATAAGGTTGAATGGTTGTTTGAAAATTTGTTTTGAATAGTAGAAATTGGTATCTCTGTGATCAAAAAATGAGCAATGGATTTTATTTATTTATTTATTAAATTTTGATATTGAATTTTGGGAGGATTTTATGAACTGGTTCAGATTGTAGCCTCAAGTTGGACTTCTTTTGAAATGATCTTTTTTAGTTAGTCCACTCTTACTATAGATGTCAGTTAGGAAGCCTTTCATTATTCTCACTGTCTATGGCTGACGTCTTAACTCCTAATTTTTGTATCTCTTTGATGGTTCATACAGTGTATTGTTTCCTATCAAAAGTAAAATACCATCTTGTACTAGTTTTGCTCTATATTCTATGGCATATGTTCCACATACCAATACTCTTTGTTTTATCGTTATCTGAAATCTCATACTGTATGGCCTTGTTTGGGACATGGTGTAAGTGAATCTTCTTATATAATTACCATTACTAAATACCTTCCCATTGAGAGTTATTTAGATAATTTATTCATTAAATATGTCTCCAGTTTCATCAGGCAACCTTTCAACGTTGATTTGCTAATCTTGCCTTTTGTTTTTGAGCTTTATTGAATATCAAAAGTTCTTCGGTTTGTTTTTCTTTTTCAGCATTCGAAGGCTGCATATTTCTCAGGCAATTGTATTGAGCTTTACCACTCCAATACTGGCTTCAGTTGCAGCAAGATTTATTCTGCACGAAAAGTTGAAACTTTCTGACTTTGGAGGTATGGATTTGATGGACCTTCACCTTTTATCCTCCAAAGAATGCATCATTATGTGCAAAGATTTAACACATTAATTAGGATTCTAACCTATCTTTATGTTTGAACTATCCCATCAAAGCAACCGAATAAAGATTGATGTGAAAATTAAACCCAATTTTGGTTCTTTCTCTCTTCATGAGTTTGAATATCTTTATTGATTGTGGGTTTAATCCTTCAATCTACTTAATTAAATCCGTGTTGTCTGTTGGAACTAAACTTTGAAGTAGGTGTTTAAAATCCCACATTGGAAAAACCGAAGGACCTCCACCTCACACTTCTTATAAAATAGATTGGTTACTCCATTGGTTTTGAGATGAAACCCTTAATATCAAGCGGTGAGAATAAATAAAAAGATTGGAGTCTTCAACAGCTTAATTATAAAGAAAAATACTAACACTACAGTCTCTCTCTATACACACCTATGGTGGTCTGAATGTTCATGATTGGATCTGTCAATTATATCATATGTATTTTCTGTATTTTGTTGACACTAGTTAATCTATTTGGTTTCTTCCTTTCAGTTTAAAATTTGACAATCCTGATATGCATTTTGTGAAGGCAGGAAGTGATTACTTTTTTATTACCTTCTCATTTCAGGTCTTGCTTGCAGTTTTTTGGGTGTTCTACTGACTTTCCAAGATCTATTCACTAGTCAAGGTACCGAAGTGAGTTAACTTACCCTCAATTTTTCCCATGTTGTTAACGTTTTTAGGGGGGGGGGGGGGGGGGGGGGGGGGGGGGGGGGGGGGGGGGGGGGGGGGGGGGGGGGGGGGGGGGGGGGG
>JBBPDJ010000019.1:2023976-2095538 GCA_037974625.1 Cucumis cinereus | reverse complement strand
CCCCCCCCCCCCCCCCCCCCCCCCCCCAAAAAAAAAAAAAAAAGCACACATGCACAGATACACAAATACACACATTTTTGCTTCTTATTTTCCCAACATTATGTGGAACCGAAAACACGTGGATATATTTTGAATGTCCATTTAAGCAACTAAATAACATTATTTTTGTTCTTATATATTTCCTTCATATTAACATGCAATCTATGATGCATTTTTTCCCATCTGAAATCTTTTCCATAAGGCAGGTAAATATTCATCAAAACTTGCTGTAGCCTTAAGCTTGAGTCTTGATGTAATGGAACGAATTGCAGTTTCTCTTACTCTACAATTATTGCATTACATTATTTGAAGGGTTAACTAAAGCCGGGAAAGGAAGCACAACCCCCTCCTTGGGAAGTCACCATGCCTACGCAGTATTAATTGGTTTCGTAGCGTCAATAGCTGGTGCGGTTAGCTATTGCCTTATAAGAGCTAGTGCAAAAGCATCCGATCAACCAGTGTAAGCTTATTTATCAACTTTTCTTTTGCACACATGTGGTATGAAAGAAGAGGCATTCAGTATACGCGCAATTTTACTTTCTTAATAAACTTGTCATTCTTTTTCACATGTATTTTCTATTCAAATTTCAGGCCTAAAGAAACCCTATACCTGGATGATTAGGATCTTAGCTATTCATGTAATTCACGTGGTTTCTTTTTCAATATATGGCAATTTGTATCAACTTGGGGATCCTTTTAATTGGAACCAGCACTGTCTAGCTTAAAAAAATCCTCACACCAAACATGTTTGGGGTGAGGGATTTCCCAAGCCTGGGTTTGGCTTTGGGAAACTCAATACGTGACACTTGACAGTAATCCACTGTTTAAGCTCTCACCATTTTAAACCTGCACCTAAAACAAGTTTAAGATACCGAACATTCACCCAAAAGGCTGCTTAATGTTTTTAGTATCCCACGAGATTGGATTAGAGATTAGTTCATCCTACTAGGAAAAATGAAAATGGTCAAACCTAAAAGATTTCTGAAACCATAGTGAGATACAGCCTACTAAACTAAAGCAATGGAGCAAGGGAAGGATTCAATATTGATATATTGAATCAAGGACGCAGTTGTACAACCTATAGAACAAATCCTATTCAAATAAGGCCGTGAGTCATGACTCAACAGTGTTATAAAAACAATGGAAACAAAAGGGCACGTGTAACCTTAACTTAGGGAGGTAGGTGATAGGTCTTAGTCTATCAATTTATTTATCTAACACTTAAGGAAAGATTCAAGAGCTCCCTTTCTCTCCAATTGTCTCTAAAGAGAACAACTACAATAGTAATATTTTTGATACCCTC
The DNA here is from genome assembly GCA_037974625.1 of Cucumis cinereus. NCBI lineage: Eukaryota > Viridiplantae > Streptophyta > Magnoliopsida > Cucurbitales > Cucurbitaceae > Cucumis > Cucumis cinereus. The sequence goes on along the minus strand of JBBPDJ010000019.1, from coordinate 2,094,196 downwards.
TCCCATACACAGATCACCCTATATAACGCCTCAGTCAAGGACCCTCAAACAAGCAATATTCCTATGGGCCCACATATAACTAACTCTTACTACCCTATTACCCCTTACATATTATCCCCATTCCTTTTCGCGTTTCTCCTCACATAAACCTTAGTGATCGGAGGCCTATTAGTAGGTGCTTCAATGGGGGCTCGGATGTTTGAGGGTTTTCTATGGTGAATTTATCATAGTTTTGACCATGTCTAGATTGACAAGAAAAGGTGTCTGTAAGGCCCCTAGTTAGGGAAATATTAGGATTATTAGGAGATTATTAGTTGGGGGCATGCTAGTAACTAGTTCATAAGGTGGTTAGAGTCTTAGTTATAAATAGAGGGTTTGGGTGGGGTGCAAGGTATGAAAAATTTTGTAGTGGGATTGCCTTGAGTGAGAACTTAGGAGAGTCTAGCCCTCTCGAAAGGCTAGTGGTTACTTGTTCTTGTGATATTATAACTTATATTGCGATATATTTTCCATAATTGATTGTTATTGAGTATCTCTTGTTAGGTTGAGATCCTAACTGTGTCTTACTGTTGCAAGTACTCACTTCTGGTGGCCTTGAAGGAATTCTCTTTGTTATCTTGCAGGGTTACGGTTTTCTCTTTCGGCCTATTGGCTGGTCCTATCACTGGAATATGTACCGTGATCTTTGAGGTGAGTTAGTTTGAACATTTATCAAGGAGTTCCAGAGCACTGCACCCTAAACAAACTTCTTAACTCTAGACTTTGTAATCACGAAAACATCGCCTTACAGGTTCATATTAAAATAATGGACATATCTAGAAGCTTATAAAATCCCATCGATGTTAATGCAGGATGTGGTGCTGCCAAGTCTACATTCATTTTTAGTGATGCTAGTGCTTGGTCTCCTTGCCTTCTTGGCTGAGGTAATTTTACGCTAATGGATTGATATCAAAACATACAATTGGCTATCATTTTATGCTCAACTTAATTGAGGTTTGTATGGATTGTATTTTGAACTGAAGGTTTGTTGGGCTCGGGGACTTCAACTTGAGAAAACCAGTAAAGTTTGTAACCTTCGGTTCATGCAGGTGATTTTTCTAGTTCCCTTTGTTTATGGCTTATTCTTAATGATTACTCTAAATTCTATAACCTTTACATTATTACAGGCTTCATTGGTACAATTATGGCATATTGGAATATTAGGAGTGGCTCCTTTTGGACGAATAGTTGGAACTCTCCTTATTTTTCTCTCTCTTTGCTGGACTTTTTATGTCGGTCCGGATAGAGAAATGGAGTAAAATGTATCATTTTTATTTCTCTATTCCACAAGGAACAACAAACGTCTTGCCATTTTTTTGTAATTCAAGACAATCTTTTGGTTAAATTTTTAAAATTGCCCCTAATTTGGGTTGGTTTTAATTATACCTGTAAACTTTAAAAAGTTTCATTTTAACTTTCAGACTTTGAAATTTTTTTTAAAAAAACAATTCTCATACGTTTTTATCATAGGTTGAAACTTTGTTCTCATATGCAAACAAATCTTACACACATATAAAATAATAATAATAATAATAAAGATGAATCCATTGTTTTTCTTAATGAAGACATAGTCTTAATAACTAACTAAGGTCAAGAGGGGTTGTACCGTGAGATTAGTCAAAGTGGGCGTAACGATAAAAGAAGAAAAAACCATCTTCCATCCTCCTTTCAACTCTACGCTACTAGTTTTTCATTCTTTCTCTATGATTATTTTGTTAATCTTGATCAACAAATTTTCCTTTCCAGTATGTATTTAGACTTGTTAACGTAAGCGACGTAGATGTATTCACACAATTTATCACCCCTAAATTTGAATACAAAGACTTCTAGGGTTAGTTTGAAAAGATATTTGACGTTCCAAGGTTAAAATGAAACTTTTAAGTTTAGAGATATAATGAAATCGTTTCGGGGTATTTTTTTTCAACTAAACCTTCTTTTTAAACCCTAAACCTTACTGGTGGATGTTCTTCTGTTGCTTTGAGTTACTTGTAAGTTGTAAAACAACTTTCAATTATTTATTCAGATAACTAATTTTTAGCATTGATTTAATAAATACTAACTCTATTTTGCCCCAATCTTTGAATAACACTTTTTTTTTTAAATTTAATTTAGCTTCCAGATTTTACTATATTTTCAGTGTACCAATAACAAAAGTCAAACTTTTAATTTAGCTTAAAATTTTTCAACACAAGCCCATGTCTCTGTGAGGCTGAGTATGAGTTTAATTAAAGTCTTGTTTGGTATTAATTGTGTTTTTAATTTTTTAAATTTATGTTTATTTTCTCCCAGAATTCATACTAGATTTTTAAATGTTTATTTTTTAAATAAGTAAAGTCTAATTGTTTTTTTTTTTTTTTTTGAAAAAGCACTTAAATTCTTAATCAAACTCTAAAAATAAAAACAAAAAATATTAGTATTTATAAGTTTTAACATTGAAAACTAAAAATTATTTGATTAAACGTATATTTATAAGCTTAATTTGAATAATATTTGAAGAGTGGAGTGGAATATGAAGAAGACGAATGGTCTTGATATATTTTATAATTTTAGGATTAAACTTATAAATCTTAGAATTAATTAATATTTTAAGAGCTCTTGTTATTCTTAGATAGCTTTACAAGTTAATCAACCTTCTCGTAATTTGATATTTGATTAACTTGTAAAGTTCTAATCTGAGAATCAATTTCAAACTCCAATTATTCCTTGTATTTTGTGTTTCGAATTGATTAACTCGTTAATCCTTTTAATCTAAGAATCAATTTTAACAGATTTTTTAAAATTCAAATTCTAACAATTTTTTTGACAAATATTTCAATTTTATTTTCTTATAATATCCATAAGTGTTCGCCTGACCCCATTTGATTGTCTCTCGACACAACATCCTGCAACATTTGTTTATACAATAGATTTACTCCATCAGATCCGATTAACCATGTACATTAACGTACACAACACTAATTATTTTTCTATAGTTTTATTTTTTATAAAGAATCAAATTAATATATAAAAGCTCAGTTTATAAATTTCAATTCCTTTTTAAAATCTCTTAATAGTATTCTAGATTCATAAAAAATGATTGTATCAGCAATTAATAAGATTTAGTTATTGTTTTTTATTTAGAAGAATAATTTCAAAAATAAAATTCTAATTTAAAGAAAAAAAATATAAAAATTTGAACATAAAAAAAAGATTCCATAAAATTTAAATGAAAATTTTCTTCATTCATTTTCCAATTTATTACTTTATTTAAATAAACTATTTAAAAAAATATAAAGCAAACTATAGATTTTTGAATTTGGTATTTAAAAAATAGATTTAAAATGAATTAAAAACAAAGTAAAAGCCTCAGATAGCCAGTCTATTTGACATCAAGAACCAAATTCAGCCGGTAATTCCAACTAAAATAGAACAAATCCTCATCGGCTTAAACTTCATAACGAGAAATCATAAACTCTTAAACCAAAAATTTGATTAAGATCAGATCGAAGTGTAATCACATAAAACGGCTCCGTAAATCTACCAAACAAGATATACAGATTCCTATCAAGATGTGAAAAAGGTTGTTCTTGGTTCAATCATAGCATCGTCGGTCACCGCCCTAGAGCTATCGACGACGTGGCATCGAACCGGAGGAAAATGAAAATAAAAATTAAAAAAAATCATCAGAAAATCCTCAGAGACCCGTTTCAAATCAACCACGAAGGGAGAAATTTAAGAACTAGTTGAGAGTTCCCGACCAGAAAGATTCCCCAAAAACCAAATCGCCCCGGCAAGGAAACGAATCGGCAGCGGAATTGACTGGCGGATGGGAACAACAGTCTAATTCCTTGGCTTCTCGCTTCTTTTTGGAGTGTCATACGGCACTTCCTATCAATTGTGGGAGTGTTTCATCACTGGAAGAGATTGAAACAAAAATAAACAAAGTAAAACCCCTAAGACTAGAAATCGCATTCAAACATTGGAAACAGCTATGAGATGAGTTTTCCACAGAAAGATGAGAAAAGCGCCGGAGTTCGCTGGATATTTATGGAGTCCAATGAGGCCGAGGGTTTAGGAGCGGCGACTCTTTAACCCTAATTTCAGATGTAAATCTCATATGGGCCGCGTTTTCCATTTGGGCCTAGGGTTGAAAATGATTTTTTCATAAGGCCCAATCAAAGAGCCCACTAAAATTTGTTGAGATACCATTTTTAAAACTTTAATTTAAAAAATGCACTTTTGGTCTTTAAGATTTCAAAAGATATACTTTAGTTTATTATATTTTGGAGACTCTTGTGGATTTGAGCATGGTTGACTTTTGATCCAACTTTGGACTTGTACTTAAATTTTCCTTCTTTTTGATAAATTTTTATTTAAGTTTGACCCAATTTATTTTAATACATAAAAAAGGATTGATCAAATTCTATCCCAATTGCCATGTGACAAGTGACATAATTTGATTGGCCAACTTTCATCTTTTCAATTATAATTTGAGGACACATATACACTTGTAATTGATCTCAAATTAATGATCTGACTATTTGTGATTCGTAAAAATTTCTTTGGAAGTTTTGATAGTATTCATTAATAATATTATTATTATTTAAAAATGTAAAATTCATCATACAAGTGCTTAACTCAAGGGTCGTCTGAATGTATTGATAACATGAGATTTGTGTTTCATATCTCCTCTCCTCGATAATTGTACTAGAAAATATAGATTTCAAACAAAACAAATTTTAAAAATAAAAATAACGATAACTTTATTTTAATGGTGAATGAAATTTCATTTTCACAGCTAAAATCAATTATTTTTTTTAAAGAAAATTGTCCATTGTTAATAAATAACCATTATTATAACAAAAAAATCCATCGAATGAAATTAAAAAGGGAAATAATTTTTTTATAAAGAAGCAAAAAGCAAAAACAAAAAAATCCATTGAATGAAATTAAAAAGGGAAATAAATTTTTTATAAAGAAGCAAAAAGCAAAAATAGGAGACATAAGTCGGGTTGAACCAGATTAGAGATAAATTATGAACTAATACGAGATCCTCAAGTTGTCAAACCACAGAGTTGAGGGACATTTTTGTAATTTAACCATAATTTTTACCAAAACACAAGTTCCTAAGTTCTTTTTGATTCAATTCTTAAATATTAATATTATTCGTAACAAAGTTCCAAAAAAATATATTTGCAAGTTATGTATTTATTTAATTATAAAACTTTAACGTTTTTTTTTCTTGTTTAAAATTAGTAAACAAAAAATAATTAATTTAATTATAAAATGATAAAATAATTTTAAAAGTTGTGTATTTAATTATAAAAAAAATACTTTTAATATTTCAAAATTAAAATTATTGTTTTTCTTTACTTTCTGAAATAAGAGAACCTAAAGATTGAAAATGCCAATATATATATATATATATATATAAACAAAGTGCAAACATAATACAAACGTCGTCGTTTTAACCAAAGGACAGAAATTGCTCGATCACCATTTTTGTCCACAGAAATGAAAACCTCAGATTGCTTTGCCGCCGCCGCCGCCGCAGTGGTGTTTCATGGCATCAATTTCATCTCCATCTTCCAAACCCAGCTGAGAATCATACCCAAATCAACAAACTTGACAACACAAAAACTGGAATCAAAATAAAATTTTTAAAAAACCCATTTTTAAAAAAAGCTTGGAAAAACCTCTTCGGCGGTTTGGGTTCCAGCAATGGGATGACCGTCCAAGAGAAAAGCAATGGTACTGAACTCTAATTCTTGTCGTTTACAGTAAGCATACATGAGTTTATTGAGTTGGGCTTTCTTAAAAATCCTGAAATACACTTCACTCCCATCCTAACAATCAAGTCAACCACAAACCCATTCAAACATTACATTTCCAGTTTGGTTTCAAGGAATAAAAAATAAAACTGCAAAATGGAAGATGGAAACAGAACCTGGCCATTCACTTTGAGGTTGACATACTCCGTATCGGGTTTTGGTTCAGTTTTTCGGGTTGTTTCTTCATCGCTGCCGTTGTTCATCACTGTCGACATTTTTTAAAGCTCAACTTTCTGAATCAGAACAAAAGAGAGAGTATGAACAAAGAGAACCTCTGTGTTGTTCTGTTCTTTCCTTTCATTTGAAGCGTTGGCCTGTTGGCAGTATGCCACGTTTCTTGCTTTCATTGGTTAATTTCTAGGTTTTTTCGGGTTTCCAACTTGCTTTCTGGGTCTACAGATGAAAAAAAAAATATATTTTTTAATGTTCCTCCCTTCCTCTACTGTTCCTTCCTCTTCCTTCTCTCTCTTGTTTTGTCTCCTTCATCTCCATCTACTCTAAAGACCCAAATACTAGTGTGAACTTCTGAACAAAAAAGCCGCTTCTTTCTTAGCCCTTTCTCTCGTTCTGAATGTAGGTGATAAAACCAGGAATGGAATGCGGCGTCCTCGGTGGCAGAGACGTCGGAGTTGAGGTGGAAAACGACGACCGAACTTACAAATTTGGGCTGAAGCATGTTGAAATGGAATTCGGGATATTGCAATGGGTTGGAAGAGAATTTATGGGAAAGAAATGGCATATGGTGGAGGAAGACATCTGTCCAGTTTTTGTGCCAAGTGGTGTGAAGCACAGTAAGCTTTTTACCATCACAATGTTTATCAACAGATATTTGAACTTAATCAACGGATTAGGGGTTGCTTAAACAGTGTTTGATTTTTTTTAAACCCCGGATAACCACACAATTAAACTTAGCAAAATTAAAATGAATCTGACCTTTTAATTTAAATAAGACCGAATATAAATATGAATTCAACCCCATGACTCAAATGTGTCATCCTCAACCTCATCTCGAGCCAAGGTCTAGGGTGACTCCTCGACTGGCCCATGGTTAATTGAGTTTTTGGCAACACATTTCGATCTCAAAATTTAAGTTTGATATTAGTAAAATTTAGTCGGAGACGTTATAATTTAAATCTGAGCACTTTACTATTCTTTTTCTAACGATTAAAGATTGTAAAATTCGTATGCGTGTATTGTGAATCATGTGTGTGAGCGAAGTTCTTAAAATGTAACAAAAACAAAAACAAAAATTCTGAAATTAAAGTAGATGTCTTGAAATAATTTGTTGTAAAAATCCCAATAATAGACGACTTGGTCTCAAAAAATTAAAATTAATGCATAATAAATACAATAAAGTATTTTTAAAAAATAGGAAAATAAAGTTTATTTAAGAATTTAATCTCACCTTCGCCTATGCTATGCCCTACTAACCATAAAACATGGGCGGAAAAAATAAGAAGTAATCATATAATTACCGAAATGATTCAATTCCCATTCACTCAAGTGGGCCACGCCTGATGTCAGCAAAATGCCACGTGTAAGGCTTGGATTTGGACATATCATATGGAGAACCATGCAATCACGCTGCAATGTATAGGAAAACGGTCGATTTTTGTGGGTCCATTTGTTCTCAAAAGCTACTGCTACCAACGGGTCGTAGATTTACGATCGTGACCGTTCGTTTTAGGATTGTCAAGATTCGACGGCTCAGATCTACGGTCAATATTTTTAGAACGTTATTTTACTTTCTTCTAACCTCTATGTTATTGGCCACAAGCCTATAACCACAACTTCGTGATTTCAGTGGAAAGTGGAAACTAATGCAAATGGAAAAATGTCTTTTTTTTTTATTATTATTATTATTTAAAATATATTTTGATTTTTAAACTCAGTGTCTGTTCTATTTTGGTCATTAAATTTTAAAAAATGTTTTCTAGTTTTCAAACTTAAAAAAAGAAACTTTTTAAACAATGTTTGTTTTAGTTTTCAAACTAAAAAAACGTACTTTAGTTCCAATTGTTATAATTCGGTTAACTTTATGTGGCTTTTACATTCTTATAATTATGTTTTCATTCATCATATAACTTAAATTGATATAATACCAAAAAAACCTTGTTAATTTATTGTATAATTTTTTATACCAATACATAAACATAATCAACAAATTTATCAAATAAATCCAAAAATTAATTATTTTTTTATTTTTTGTTCTTCAGAATTAGAATATCTCTTATCTTCTCTCTAACTCCCCAACATTTACCATTCTTTTTCTATCAAATTGGAATCTTGAAGCAAATTACATATAAATATTTTTATAATGAATCACATTAAAAAAAACGACTTGAAAGGACAAGAAAAAAAAATCTCTGATCACAAAATATCTCAAACTCGAGGCACTAAAAATGTTGTACGTGGATGAAATTGAATCGAGCATGATCTAGCACGAGTTGAGAAAGTGAAGTAGAATGTCAATGCGACAAAATGGCGACGAGCAAAATCTTGAAGACAAAAACTTTTTGAGTTTCTCAGATAAAACACCAATTTATCATTTGGTCTCTAATTAAAATTTGAAATCTTACATTTTTTTAAGCGATTATCTTATTTGACCGTCTAGTTATCCATAAAGTGACCCCATCATTCCAAAATATACTCTTTTTAAAAATTAAAGAACTAAAACAAATGTTTTTGAAACTTGGGGACCAAAACAGACTTTAAGTCTTATTATTATTATTTTTTTTAAAAAAAATCTCTACAATATATTTGTGGAGAGTCAAAATTCCAACTTTGCTAATTTTATAACATATGATTTTATTGTGTAATTTCCAACTTATCTCATGATTCTTTGTGACATAAGACAATAGGGTTTACCAAACCTACATTATAAATGGAACTTATCAAATCCCCTACTGTAACCCTGTACTTAGAGTTCCAAGTTGTATCTTCAAATGCTCAACAAATCATACTTGTCAATAATAGGATCCTGATCATACTATTTTTTTAGCGCGTTGAAATAATAATTGATGTCTTATTTGCTAAACCTAACTCCACATTTATGTGTTATATGTTCGTTTTTATTGCATCATAATTCATAATAGCCATATTAGAAAGTAATTTTCAACCCTACGTTGGGCCCATCCATGATCTTCTCCATTAATAAAAGACGCACCCATTTTTCTCTCCTTCTCCCACTCGCCCCTCCACCCTCCACTCACTCCCTCACTCACTCTCCTTCTCATCTATACCATATTCCTGCACAAAATCCACTCCTCACAACTCAATGGAGCACCTAACATCTCTCTCTTTCTTCTACATCTTCCTCCTTTTCCTCTCCCCATTTGCAGGTAAATTCATCCCATTCTCTTTTCATGTTTCTATATTACATTGTTGGCTCTGTTTTTCGTCTTCGATGCAATGGGTTTTTCATTTTTGTCTTCTGTTTTGTTGCAGAGAGCGGTTCGATTGGAGTTAACTATGGCAGAGTCGCCAACGACCTTCCTTCCGCCGTTAAAGTTGTCAAGCTTCTCAAATCCCATGGTCTTCAAAGGGTCAAAGTTTACGACACCGATCCAGCGGTTCTCAGAGCTCTTTCCGGCTCTGGGATTAAAGTCACCGTTGATTTGCCTAACGAACTTCTCTTCGCCGCCGCCAAACGTCTCACCTTTGCTTACACTTGGGTCGAAAAGAATGTGGCTGCTTATTACCCTTCCACTGAAATCGAAGCCATTGCCGTCGGGAATGAAGTATTTGTCGACCCACATAACACTACGTCGTTTCTTGTTCCGGCGATGAAGAACATTCATCAAGCGCTTGTCAAATACAACCTTCATTCCAACATTAAAGTCTCTTCTCCTATAGCTTTGAGCGCTTTACAAAACTCTTACCCTTCCTCAGCTGGTTCATTCCGCCCGGAGCTTGTCGAAACTGTTTTCCGTCCAATGTTGGAGTTTCTTCGGCAAACTGGGTCTTATTTAATGGTTAACGCCTACCCATTCTTCGCTTACGAGTCCAACACAGATGTGATTTCTTTAGACTACGCTCTTTTCCGGGATAATCCCGGCGTGGTGGATGCCGGCAGTGGTTACCGGTACTTCAACTTATTCGACGCCCAAATCGACGCCGTGTTTGCAGCAATGTCGGCTTTGAAATACGACGACATTAAAATGGTGGTTACTGAAACTGGGTGGCCGTCGAAAGGCGACGAAAATGAGATCGGAGCTAGTGTTGAAAACGCCGCCGCGTACAACGGTAATCTAGTCCGTCGGATTTTGACCGGTGGCGGAACTCCGTTGAGACCAAAAGCAGATCTGACCGTCTATTTGTTTGCTCTTTTCAACGAGAACAAAAAGAACGGTCCCACATCGGAAAGAAACTACGGTTTATTTTATCCGAACGAAGAGAAAGTTTACGACATCCCATTTACTACGGAAGGATTGAAAGATTTTCAGGACAAGCCATCGCCGAAGCCGGTATCCGGCGGCAACGGACCGACGGGACCACCGGTCAGCGGCGATGGTGGTGTGTCAAAGAGTCAAACGGGGAACACGTGGTGCGTTGCAAGTGGTGAAGCGGGAAAAGAGAAGCTGCAGTCGGGTCTAGACTATGCTTGTGGTGAAGGAGGGGCGGATTGCCGTCCGATCCAACTGGGTGCCACGTGCTACAATCCAAACACGCTAGAGGCGCACGCTTCGTATGCTTTTAATAGTTATTACCAGAAGAACAGCCGTAAAGTTGGCACGTGTTACTTTGGAGGGGCGGCTTACGTAGTCACTCAACCACCAAGTAAGTACTCTCTAAAATTTTCACTTTCATTATTTATTTTTATAAATGCGCACGTTAGAATGGATCCAACTCGCGAGTCCGACTCGTGTTTTATGCTAAAATGTTCTGGCGTGGACCACGAGGCTTAATAATGGAATTGCACGCCAGCTCAGTAATAAGTCAAATTTCACTGCCCACATGCCGGCCACCTTTAATCTAGGGAATCTATTTTTGCTTACATGGCACTTTTTCTTTTCCCTTTTTTTTTTTAAAAAAAAATAATTTATAATTTTATCAAATTTAAACTAAAATCAAGTTTTTCTTATGGGTCTTGAAAAAAAATAATAAATTTTGATATTTTAATTTAATCTTCCATCCATTTACTGCGGTAAAAGGTTGAAGTGTTGATTCTTTTAAAACCAAAAGGAGAAAAAGATGAATCTTTACAATGGATGACCCCCTTCCACACCACCACCTCCACTCCCACTTTTCTGAATGAGAAGACAAAAACTCAAGAAATTCTGAACTTTTTAGGTTTCTGTTTTGCTTTTTTGGTTGATTCTCATTCTTTTGAGCAAGTTTCTGAAAATGGGTGTTTTTGTTTTTGGATTGCAGAGTATGGCAGTTGTGAGTTCCCAACAGGGTATTGAAGAAGAGGAAGGGGAGGGGGGGGGGGGGGGGAGCAGTAGTTGAGAAGGTTGAGGTGAAGGGATTATAATAGAAAAAAAGGTTACTTTATTAAGTTTGTTTTTAGAGAGTATTGAAATGATAATTAATTCTTTTTGTAATCCAATTGCTTAGAATATGTTGATGGTGGTTGGATTTTGGGGTTTTAATTTAGAAGCGTTTTCTGATCTGTAATTAACATGGTTTTCCTAATTATTATTAGACTTCATCTAATTTTGTCATTTCTCTAATTAATTGCCAGTAATTCTAGATTCTAATACTAAGTTATAATAACTCTATCTTTGCTTTAATAATGATATATTGGAAATTGGGAGCAAACAAACACACTGCTCAAGCAAGTGGGTTTAGACAGTCTGTGTAAATTATGTCACTGTATTCAATGTACTAAAGAATCTATGGCATGTTCCCTGTGGCTGTGGCTGTGGCCATTAATATATATATATATATATATATATTTACATACACACTTATATGTTTGTAATGTAATATACTAAAATACTTCCATCTGAAAGGACAATGGTCTCTTAGAACTTTACTACCATTGATTTTTAGGGTTTAATTGTTGTACATATTGTTGCCCCACCAGGGGCCACTGTCACAACTCTTAATACAAAACACGACGCTGTTTCTTGTTCCCAAGATGAAGAACATTCATCAAGGTCTCGTCAAATACAACCTCCATTCATCCTTAAAGTCTCTTCTCCTACAGCCTTAAGCGCTTTACGAGACTCTTACCCTCCTTCCGTTGGTTCGTTCTGTTGGAATAAATGGTAAGCGACCATTCTTATGGGGTTACATTGTTTCATAAATCAATATGTTCTTTAGAAAATAATTAACTTGAAAAAGAGACAGTAACTATTAAATTAAAATTAAATATTTTATCCATTTGCTGTGGTTAAAAGGTGGAAGTAAAGGAAGATGATTGTTCTCCCTCAATAAGAAGACAAAGACTCAAGAGAATATGAGCTTTTGTTGGTTTTCTTTTTCTTCATCTTTTTTTGGGTTATTCTCATTCCTTTAAGCAATTTCTGAAAATGGGTCTTTTTCTTGGGTGGCTTTTTCTATGGGGGCAGTTGAAATAATTGAAACTGCCCCCTAATTAACTTTTAAATTTATCTTAATCGTAAAAATTAGACTCTCAAATAAAATAACTTAAACTTATCGATCTATTACGCGGTAGAAATTAAGAGTGTAATTACAACTACGATTATATAAAAATTTCTTTTGCAAACCCAAAAATTTAGGAATGATATTTGGTAAATGGGAGAGACAAACACACTACTCAAGCAAGTGGGTTGAGGCAATTTGTGTAAATTATGTCACTGAATCCATTAATGTTTATATATATATATATATATATATATATATATATATAATAAAATATTTTAATGTGAAAGGACAATGGTCTTTTAAAATTTGACTACACCATTGAATGCTATTGTTTATTTGTTGCATACATTGTTGTGGCATGTGCTATGAGGGCCACATATGATGATATATCCCTACTCTTAAATCCCATCGATAATAAAAAAAAGGGAATCTTTTTATCTTATAAAATGTAAGATTTTTGGGTTCTATTACCACATAATTGGAATTCAACGACATCTAATGAGTGTCATGAACAGTATTTGTGACACTTATTTAGAGTCATTGTATCTTTTGTAAAGAAAAGAATATTCACGTCACTTACTGAAAAATGTCATAATTAAACGATGAATAAGAATAAATAATGGTCAACAACTAACTATGACTGACAATGATAACCTGTCATTGTCAAGTTTACTGTGACATGATATCATTGTCATCAGTTGACTCAAAATCAACTACGTTTTGTGGCATTATGGCTATTGTGACATAGTGATCTTTTCAACGTTGGATGTTTAACACAAGTCTTTCTTACCAATACATCTCTTACTCTTCTTACCATTATGTCTCTAGGGTTCACGAATTTGAGGCTAGATTTCAATTTTTAGACTAAATACCTATTTCTAATATCATGAAAAAAAAAAACAAAGTATAGAAAAAGCTACACAATATCCAAAAAAAAAACAAGTTATTAACCTAAAAAATGGATATGATTGAAAAGATTATTTGAAGATGGTGATGTGAAAATGAGTAGAGTTGCAAAGATTATACCCAAAATGATGGGCACATATGATTTAATCATCACATGACATTATCACTAAGAAGAGGTATATATCCAAACAAAAGACTTGAGTTTTATTGATGGTATCAACAAATTCCTGTCCTGCTGCTTCTGCTCCACCAATATTCCCATCCCATCATTTTCTTCTGCTTTTTTATAAACTGACATTTTGCTCGATATATGTTAATAATTTGATTTGGGTTTTTTTTTTATTAAAAGAGTTTTTTAGGCCAAAACTTACAAAGTTATCTTTGAATTCAATTATCATATAAAACTTACTATACTAAACAATTTAGTGATAGGTTTAATTATTTAATTAGAATTTTTTTAATGTTTTAAATGGATTGGATTTTTCTTAAAAAATAAATCATGGGGAAAATTTTTTCATGGAAAACTCGATCACCGCAAATTCCTCATGGGGAATCTCCGCCCCGATCCCCGTGGAAAATTTCACGGAGATGGAGAATGACATCCCCGATCTCGCCCCATGGACATCTCTAATATATATTGCTATTATTTTATTTTAATATCATAAAGTTTAGAATATTTTATCCTTTCAAACAATTTTCTTTATATATTTGATAAATTATTACATCATTATTTTCTTAATATATTTAGACATGATTACTTGCCACGGAAAAAATTGAGTGTCAGTTGGAGAGACCAAACTTGAAGGACTAAAGTGTTTTTTTTTTTTTAAAACTTCAGAGATCAAATAACATCAAACCTAAGGGACCAAAAGTGCATTTTGCCCTAAAATTTATAACTTTGAAAGATTAAGAATTAAATTGGTACACATTTTTTCCATTCTTATAGAATATATTATTATTTTTTTCTTTTAGCATATTACATTACATGTGTAAGAAGTTGTACTTATATAGCAACTGTTTATTTACTAACCATTGTATTATATTCATGTTGGCTACACCTTGGTCCTAATGCATCAAAGATTTTCGTTAAGGTCCTAGACATAATTGAAACATTTTGAAGTGTAGATAAGACATTTACACATGATTTGTGGGTGATTAGGCAAATTGCAGCCATTAGTTCAATCCAACCCATTCCCTTTGATTTCTTCCTAATCCAACTCAATCGAACCTCAAATTTCCGAACTTTCCTCACCTCCACAAGCAGCTCCCTCCTAATTTTTGGGCAGAACCTATTATTCAACAAGATCGCCACAATTGTCGTCTAATAATACCTATTAGATCAAGATTCCAAATTCTTACCCAATTTATCTTACATAGAATCACATATTCAATTCAACTATACAAAATCCCGAGTAGGTTGTGACGGATTCATCATCAAATAATTTCTTGGTTTTATCCTGAAATTCCCAATTCCCGCCATAATCCGCCATGCCCAGCAAACTCCGAAAGGCCCTCTACGCCGTGAAAGACCAAACCAGCATTGGTTTAGCCAAAGTCTCTTCCTCCGCTGGCGGCCCCAATGCCACCTCCTTAGAAGTCACTATCCTTAAAGCCACCACTCACGACGACGGCCCTCTCGACCACCGCTACGTCACCGAAATCCTTACACTAATCTCCGCCAACAAATCCAACGCGGCCGCCTGCGCTCACTCCATTGCCAGACGCATTACCAAAACCCGTAATTGGACCGTCGCGTTGAAATCCCTCAATCTCGTCCTCACGATCTTCCAAGACGGCGATCCGCATTTCCCTAGAGAAGTCCTTCACGCTATGAAACGCGGCGCTAAAATCCTCAACCTCTCCAATTTCAGAGATGATTCCAATTCAAGCCCTTGGGATTATACTGCGTTTGTTCGAACTTTTGCTCTCTATCTTGATGAACGTTTGGATTGTTTCTTAACTGGGAAGCTTCAGAAACGATTCACTCAACGGAAAACAGAGAGTTACCATGCAACTACCCGACGGATTAACGAGCCGATTCGTGATATGAAACCCGCCATGTTGATCGATCGAATTGCTTATTGGCAGAAATTGTTGGACAGAGCAATTGCTACTAGACCCACCGGACCCGCGAAGGGGAATCGATTAGTTCAACATTCTCTTCACGCAGTTGTTCAAGAGAGCTTTGATTTATACAGAGATATCTCCGATGGGCTTGCGCTTCTTTTAGACAGCTTCTTCCATTTGCAGTATCAGTCGTGTGTTAATGCGTTTCAAGCATGTGTTAAAGCGGCCAAGCAATTTGAGGAACTGGGTTCGTTTTATGATTTGTGTAAGAGTATTGGGGTTGGAAGAACTTCGGAATATCCGAGTGTTCAACAGCCTTCCGATGAATTGATTGAGACATTGCAGGAATTTTTGAAAGATCAAGCTTCGTTCCCCTGTCATGGCAACCGATCACCGCCACAGCAGGCTATTCTCCCCGGACCGATGACGAAACTCACGGACGATCTCGAACAATCGGAATCGTCGGACAAGAATTCCGAGAGGGGATCGGATTTCAACTCTGCGGGGGATATTATGAGCGCTACTGGAAGCTGGACAAGCCCTGCGAATTCCGTCGAGCAAGACGGTGAAGGGTATTCCGATTATCAATCGGAGAAGCAATCCCGGTTGGGAGATTTCGCTAATGAATCGAATCTGTCTCCGAATTTCGCATTCTTCGAAGAGAATGGAACGCCGTTTCAAGAAGAATCCCAATTCGGGCTTGCTCCGAGTACGAGATATGGGGATTGGGAGCACGTTCTGGCGGTATCCGCGACGGGCTCGCCGAAAGAATGGCCGGATTTCTTCTCCCCTTCCATCGGCGACGACCTATTTGCGAAACCCTTTTCGCCGCACCACAATTACAACAACCCATTCCTTCAAGATTCAGACGATTTATTCACAGCTCCACCAACATTCAAAGCAGAGAGGGAAATGGGTCCAACATTTGGAGCTGAGAATTCGAAGGAAACAGTGAGCGTAGCACCAACATTCAGAGCAGAAGCAGCAGCATTGAGCTCACAGAATCAAAATCGTTCGATATTCGAAGGTCCCGGGTTTGGATTTGATGAATTGGGGGTTGGAAACGATCCATTTGCAGGGCCTTTGAATGGAAATGATCCGAGTTTTGATAAAAAAAGTTTGTTGCAACAGCAGAAATTATGGATGGAGCAGCAAAACAAGATCATAGCGAAGTATAGAGTGTGAGTTTTGGAGGGAGAAGAATATTGGTGGAATTGGGATGTAAATTTAAACAGGTTATATTTGTTTGTTAATAGAGCTTCGCAGAATTATATTCAATTCATATAATAAATCTACTTTGGCTAATGGAAAATATAGAGACATATATACAAACAGGAACAACAATAGTTTATTTCGTTTTTTTTACCTTTGGATGAATTTATGCATACCTCTACTAATCTCACGACATAACTCGCTCGAGAATAGGCCTGTCCCAAGAGAAATCAAGATAATAGAAAACAATTTGTAAGGTGTAAAATTGGTGGAAACCAAAACACTGGACTCACTGCTACACCTTGGGAGAGAGAGACTAAAAAGGGAGGAAGAGAATGAAGCTTTACAGCTAAGCTTATGGATAGGGTTTACTTTATTTACATTATTCATACACATCACAGGAAATCCCACGATATCAAAACTCACTTCCTTTCCTCCACTTTTTTCCCATTCCAAATACCAAATACCAAATACCAAATAAAACAGACAGTGAGATTATCAGAACAAAAAACAAAAAAGGAAGCATAAATGGCAACTGGCAAGCAGAAGCCATGTGAATAAAGATGTAAATAATGGCTCACTTCCCACATTAAATTGTTTTTTTAGTCTAATTTACCAAGGTATACACTTATACCCCTAAACTATGCCATTGTCTCAAAAATACTAATAAAAAAGTAGGTTACTTCGGTCATCGAACTTTTTTACTTCAATTTGTGTAATCACAAAATGTTTATTTTGGTCACTGTTTTTACAATTTTAATTCATTTTGATCTTTAATTTTAAAGTATATAAACCAAAATGAACAAAAGCCAAAAGTTTAGGAAAAGAGTAGTATTTAAACCTTAGAAGTAATATTATGCCGTTTGGTCTTACATAAACATTACCTTAGACCTCGAATACACTGTTCTAAATTTACCATTGTACCTACCTCCATTTTCATCCAAAATTCTAACGGGTTTCAACTACAAAGATAACCCTTATGAAAGCTTAAAGTATCATACCCACTTTTGAAAGAATAAGAGTAATTTCACAAAGTTGAAGGGTACATATATATATATATATATATATTGGGATTATTTATTTGTCTACCAAAACACTTTATTTGACAGGTCACTATACCACCTCTGCAAAGTTCAACAATTTTGCTTTGGGACCCTCACCCTTTCCTGTTTTTTTCCCCTACATCTCCGCCATGCTTACCTCTCCTTTGTTCTCTTCTTTCCCCTTATCCTCTCTTTTTCACAACCCTCAATCATAATAATCTCCCTCTGAATCAGAAATCACATGGATTTTCAGTTCTCATGCCTCAGCTTCTTCCCCACCTCTAAACCCCCCATAATTGCCAACCCCTCACTCACATGGGATTGCCATCTCCTGAGTGAACCCCAAGCTTCCATATCACTATACAAGATTTCCTTGACACTATTAAAAGAAAAAAAATCCCTACCTATAACTAACTAGTGGGGTTCAGATTGATCTTTCAAATTATCAAGCTATCAATAAACAAATATAAGAAGAAACCACAAGACCCCACTCATTCATACCAGATGGAAAATGCCCTTCCTTCCTTCCTTCCTCCCTCCCTTCTCAATGCTTCATCCCTCCCTCCATCATTATTACCCACTCCAAATTAAATTTATAATCAGACAGTACATACACCTAATTTTGACTGACTATGCTCTGCATAGCCAGCCAAGTAGAGGACATAGTAAAATGGATGACGAAACAGAAACAAACAGAATCAGACAGAAAACAAGCCCATTGAGGCAAACACAACGCAACAAAAGGATACAAATTCACAGAGCATTATCATCATCATAATAATCCGACACATTTGTTGGTCAAAAAAGTATACACAAAAAAACCACCTTCCACTCTTTTTCATAAACTTCTTCGTTACATAATTTTCTTCCTTTTCCTTTTTGAATAAATAATGAAAATGAAGAAACTCACTTGAAATTTACACAATCAAACAAAATGACAATCATGGCCATAAGACACCTCACTTACATCTTAATCAGTGAAATTAAATTGATATTATAAGAAAAAAAGCATACCAGGATACTCCCTAAAACCCGCATCCATGCTTCTTTCTTCCATTTTTTTTCTCCTCTAAACCTTACCCCCCCCCCCCCCCCCCCAAAAGAAAAAGTAAAAATATATATTATATATATTAAAAAAAGATAATATACTACTAGGTGAAAATAGTTGCTGTTTTAACCTTTTTTTCTCTCTGTCTTCAGCAGTTAGAAAAATCCAAACGAACTCCTTTAGATGCCCTGAAAAATATAGTTTATAAATTAAATACAATTCCATATTTAATTACTATATTATTTATTCCTAAAAAATAAAAATAAAAATAAAAATAGGAACTTTCAATTTGAGTACTCTCATAATTCCTACGACTAAATTATGTGTCAGGTTTAGCCCACTGGTCCCCACGGGTGTGATGGGAGATATTGATACGGTGTCGTGTTTGTTTCCATAACCGGTCACTGGCACTGACCGGTCACATGACGAGGGGTATCATTGACTTTCTACCGAATTATACGGCCCGGTCAATCTCATTGAAAGGTTTCATAATAAAGCAAGTTTCCGAATTTACCCTTGAATGAATCTTACCTTTGACGGCGGGGGTTAGTTTCTTTTTCGTTTATTCCCTCCATGTCCTGTTGAAGATGCTCCTCAGCCGGTTGCCGTTGAGCCGCTGTAGGGCCTTTTTAGCTCCGGCGACGTTCATATCGGTGAGATTCAGCAGGTGCTGGTAAGCCCCGGCGTCCAATAGTCTTTTCCGGCACCCTTTGCTTCCACCGGCAAGAACAGCTGTAACTATGGCTAATGGGAAAGACTTGCCGACAACCTCGTTTTTCGGATCGAGCATTTGCATTAATCTCATTACGCTCTTCTCGTCCTTCATCAATTCTTTTCGATTTGATCGGACGGTCAACAGAGATGCTAGGGCTCGCACTGCCACCTCCTGAACCCCGGCCGGCTTCGGTATTTCCATTAGCTTCACTAAGGAACCCATACAACTCCCAATGGCTCTCTTGTTCCCATCGCTAATTGATAAATTGGAAACCAGAGAGGCAGCGATTTGCTGCAGTACTAGGTTTCCGTGTTTCACTAATTCGCCGAGTTTCATTACAAATAATGTAGAAGATGATAGAATACGAGCGACGGAATCGGAAACCGCGAGGGAACTTAGGGCTCGCAACGCGCTTTCGATCGTATCTGAACTCGCTGAATCGTGGATCAAGTGCAATAATCTTTGTAAACCTCGTTCTTGAATTATCAGTGATCGGAAATACTCACCGGAGGAGGCTAATACTGCTGTGGACATTGCTGCCTTCTCCTGCGCTGCCGTTGTGCTCGAAACTAGCAATTGTAACAAGACTGGAATCACTCCTTCCTCGACGAGAGAGGTTTTGATATCTTCCACCGCCGTGACATTCCTAATTGCACCGACCGCCGAAGCTTGCAGCGTAGGGGTACCTGAGCGGCAGGCATCGATTAAAACCGATATACCTCCATAAGCGGAAACAGCCCAAGCGTTTTCAGAGTCGATGGTGATGGCTTCGACTGCGGCAGCGGCTTTTTCCTTCAGATGCATCGATCCTGTTTCAAGAATCCTCAACAATGGGCCTAATCCTCCTTCTTCAAACACTCTTTTTCTCGAATCATCGCTGGCCGTAGAGAGAACTGAAATCGCTGAAGCAGCAAGCTCTCGCACAGAAGGTTGAGCGTTGAAATCAAGCAAATGCACTAAATACCCAACGTTTCCCTCTTTGGCAACCAACCCAGCAGACTTCTCATCCTGGTTCAGAAGCTGAACAAGAGACTCCAGAGCCTTCTTCTTGAACTCCATCCCTCCGATTTGCAACCGCGTGAACAGATCCCTAATGAAAAACTCGGTATCATCCTTATTTGAACCCGGAACCGGCTGAGAGAGCACTAACGCGTTGGATTGATAAAGAACCCCAGATCTAAGCAACAAATCGAGGTCGTTGAGTTGACTAGAGAGAGAAGCAGACGCCATATCCAAATCACTCTGCATATGAAGCTTCCCGCCAGAGAAGGCAGGGTCGGAACATTGGTCGGACAAAGACTTGAGCCGCTGAAGGGTAGAAAGTAGAGACGGGAGAATGGTATGAACAAGTGGGTTCTCCGACCAGTGAGGGGAATCCAAGATTTCGATTAGAGCAGAGTGAAGAGTAGAGAGCTTCGAATGGAGAACCTGCCACCGCCCAATGAAGGACCGGACATTGAGGGAAGAAAGTAGTAGAAACGAAACAATCTGAATGATGAGGTCGAGAAGAGCTTGGGAGGAAGAGGTGGACGACGGCGGCGGCGGAATGGGTGGTCCAACTGTGGTCGGAGGCATTTACGGGTAAGATTCTGATCGGAATAGAACCCTAGAAAGCTCTGAAACAGGGGTGAGAAACAGAGAACATGAAGGATTGCTTGGTGGGAAAGGAAAAAAAAGGGAAAAAAAAAGATGGAAAGAGAGGGAAAATCGAAGTGGGTCTGACACAAAAACGATACAGAAAAGGAGTTGTTGGCGGAATCAAGAACACAATCAACGATGATGAGAGAGAGAGAGAGAATGAGAAAGAAAGCTTCGAAGTAGAGAGAGAAAGCCTGTGGCGGTTGAAAAGAGACAACTGCGATGGTCACGCGGAGAAGATGGTGGAGCTCCAACTGGGCCTTTCTTATTTGGGCCTCATGGGCCGGATTATCCATTTCAGTTTTGGAAATGATTTTCACGTAAATCTAATTTGTAATTCGTCAAAATTATTTCCTTTTTGGAAATTGATTTTTGACTATTTATAATATATTTTTCAATAATTAGTCCAAACGCGTTTGGGACTTTTGGCTGAAAACATCACTCCACGTAATTTGCCTTACTTATATATATGGATCATTTTTCAAAATAAAAAATGTTGTTAGGGATACTAAATCGAATAAATTAAAATTCTGTTACATACACGAAAATTTTGAAACTAAATATCTATGATCGCATAAAACTTAAATAGAGTGTTGGAACATGATTTTATCTCTACGACTCATTTTGTTGCGACAGATGCAAAATAGTATTGTTCATTGAATGTGTCAGGTAGTATGTTCGAGTTGTTATGGGACGCTTTCCCTTTATATGGCTTCTTCAACTTGTTGAAGAGGATTTTGTCGTGTTTCATCCTTTCAGACTTTCTTGTTGTCTAAAAAGCATTATCATTTCATTGATTAGTAAATATGGAAATAACCACAATTTTTAGGTTTTATAGTAGTTATATAGATAAAATGTTGAAAATTGTATTATTCTTAGAAGTTTGATATTTAATTATATATATATATATATACACACACACATATGCGCAATATTTATAGTGGAAAATTAAATATTTGGAACTGAAATTTTAAAAGTACTTAATTTATGTCAATTGAGTTATACTCGAAGTTGTATTATTCGAAAATAATTATTTCAGCGAAAGTTTTTCTAGATTGTCTAGCTATACATTCGCAATCCCCTTCACTCACACTCTTCACTCGAATCTTCACACTCGTGTTTCTTTTTATCCTCTTAAAATGTTATAATTACATCAAATAATCACATTCAACTCCCTTTAAAAAAAAATACACATTCAACTCTCAAACCTTTGCGTTCTTAACGAGTGGCTAGAAGCACAAGCGTAAGGGTTGATTGGAATAAGTGATGAATGGTCAATTCAATCAGTGGCCTGAAACACAATTGTAAATGATCGTTGAAAGATGGTAAACGATCTAACTTAAAATATGGTTGTTGTGGTTTGATAAAATCTTCGTAAATAATCAATTTACTAGTTTTATTTGATTACAAAAATTAAATTATAACTTCCCCTTATTATTTTTACATCTACTAATGATACTATCCAATCTATTTATATTTAAAGAAAGAAAAAAAAACCACAACTATATCTAATTTTTCTTAAAAAAAAATTAAAAAAGTAATAATTAGGTGCATCACACAAAACATCGTTCTTTTCTTTTTGAGAAATGAATGCGTACAGAACGAGAAAAAGAAAAAAGAGGTTTATCCCTCTCCTCTAAACCCTCCTTGTACCTCCGTCAGATTTTCACTAAGCATTCAGAAAATCAATCATCAATAAGCCAACGAGCTGAAGAAAGCTTCACCCACCAAAGAATGGTGCATAAACCATGGAGAATAATTCCAAGGCCATTGCTCGAAACCGTCCTCAACAATCATTCACAGCACCACCGCGTCCCTCAACCTTTGATTCTTCATGGCCCCAGAGGCGTCGGCAAAACCACTCTCATTCTCGAACGTAAGCTGTTCTAATGTCTTCTCCTTTCTCCAATTTATGATCAGATTGCTTATCTCATGATTCCTGATGTTTCTCAGGCCTCCTCGCCGATTGGAACAAAGGCCCCCACTTATCTGGATATGTGGACTTTGCTGAAACTATCGAAGATCATCACCCAATTCACGGCCAGTCCTTTCCCTGGGCATCGTGGTCCAATTGTCCGCCACCATATCTGTCTAATTGCAGAATTAAACTTGAAAGTTGCCTCGAATCCATGGCTGAAAAGGGGGTTAAACTAGGAAGTATAACATCCCGTCAAATATTCACCACTATGAACAAGTGGCACGGCCTGAATACGGCCCTTCGCCGTGTACTTCAGGGGGACAATGCTTCGAAAAGAGTGGTCTCGCGGAGAGCGTCGAGCTCGGCTTTGTGGGATCAAGCAGTTTTTGCACTATCTGCTCGATGTAATGCCGCTGAGCTTGATGGGGTTTTAGGATTGGGTGAGGAAGGGAGGAGTTTACCAATTGAAGAAGCTTCTTATTTTAGAGAAGCTATCGTGGCACTGAGATTGGCTAAGGAGTTGATCAGAATTCAGCAAGGTTGGCGAGCTAATGCCATTGCTGATTTGAATCGAACGCGTGGTTTTTCATCGTCCTTGGCACATTCCTGTACTGACTGGCCTTGTTTGTTGATAGAATTGCTGTCACAAGCTGCTGAAATCGATCATTTTCAGGTAAACATATTGAAAAGGGTTTGAGTGCTGATGTAGTTAGTTCAATATTAGTGTCTTGAAATGGGAGCGTGATGAATTATAGGCTAAAATTCCAAGGCGTTATGTTGATTTAATAAAGAGGCATTTATTTTTAAAATCCGAATCTTCAAGAGGAAATGAACCCTGACGTTTCAATTTTGTCTTCAAGGCTTATAGATGGGTATTACTTTACAATTTCATAATGATGATTTTGTTAAGCGTGATGAAATATGTACGTGAATCGGACTGTAACTCTTTTCTTTTGGTATGTTCTTGGCAGCCAAAATTAATCATTAACAATGTAGATGTGTTACGAAATGCAAGTTTATCGGATGGTGATTCATCAGTCTGTGGATCGATGTATCATGACAGCCTAGTGTGGAGAATAATTGCTCTTGGTGCAAACGAAAGGTGCCTTCCTGTTATACTTGTAACATCTGACAGGTAAGGTTAATTGGCATACCCTTGAATTCTCTTAGATATACTGCTTCAATTGTCAAACTTTAGAGAATGTAAACGTTGGATGCCCTATCATATGATAAATATTATTCTGTATCTGGGAGAATGCTAATCAAATAATGTTTATTTAAAATATTTAATAGAGGATGTAATTTTTTTCATCACTGCCTTCTTTTCCATCTTGGCAGCTACTATTCATACCGGGCTTACATGGATTTTGGATTTCCAGATATTTTTATCTCACGTGAGGTAGCGTACGAAGGTTGCACTAATTTATCTTTGTTTCTTAAATCTATGTCGTTTTTTCTAGACTCCCATCATGGACATTATCTAACTATGGTTGAAATACCATTTTGGTCCCTCTACTCCACGATTTCTTCAAAACAGTAGATATCCATTTCATCGAGACTTTAGCCTTTGCCATCTTGTCCAGTGTGTGTGTGTTTTCCTAACAAGTGAATAAGTGAACCCTTGCCTAATGGTTTAGGCAGTTGGTGCCTTTGCAGTTTAGTAATGTTGTGATTAGTTGTAATTTAATCTGATATTGAGATCCTAATATTAAAACTGCACATACACTTCTAGTTCAGTTCAACATTAACATGGTTGCGGCGGCTTGATAATTGAAACAAAATTTTGTATCTTTTATCCCGAGCATTATTCCCTTTTCATTATTTGAATAAAATTTTTGTTTCCTCTTCCTTTTTTTTTTCTTTTCTTTTTTTTTTAAAAAAAAGTTAAAACGAAATTGATTGTAGATGGAGATAGGTGTGTTATGAATTTGTATAAAGAAATTCAGCAAGCTCAATCAACTTAAGCATTTAAGGTTAATAGTCTTGAACATGTCAAGGAAACTTATGAATGGATGCAGCATTAAAAAAAAAGAAGAAGAAGAACCGTCTGCGTCACATTTTATTAGTCTCTTCTTCTTCTTTGATTAAATAAGCATCCGAATGCTTAGAGTTCTATTACTCGAAAATCGTCATTCTATATCTCACCCTGTCAAGTTCGTTTGAGGTGCAGACTTTTGGATGGACTCCTCAAGAGGCCAAACTGCATATGGTTCCTGATTATTTCAGCGATGCAGAGGTAAATAACTGCTGCATATCCTAAAGAACTCTATTCTTGTGAGCTGTAATTGAGATGCAAAAGTTTAAATTTAATAAAGCAGTGGAAGAAGAATGAATTTATCAATGTATGACAAAATAATGTTATAAAGCTTGTCTGCTCTTGGGATTTAACGTTCCTTTTCTCTTCTCTTGCAAGTTTTTCACATTAGAATACCTTTACTGCACTTCTGCTCTACCTTGAATTACAATCATTAGACTAAATTATTTCTCTCTAAATTGTAGTGGAAGCTGATTGCTGAGGTGCTTGGCCCGAACCCTCGACATCTATTTGAGCTTTATGCTCTGAAACAAGGCAATTACTTTAACAAAACGTAAGAATGAGGTGTTTTATTTTTATTCTCATTACTGCAATACCTAGAAACTTTATTGATTCTTGGCCTCTTAGATGGTGCAGCAAGCTTTATCTGAGTGGTCCTGAAATATGAAATGTTTGGCATTCACAATTGCTATGCATAGGACGCATTGTTGATGACTGCTATTAAGTTTGTTGCCTACTAATTGGAAACATTGTTTTCATTTGTGTGCATGCATCCTCGTACCAGAAAGTTAATTGAAATGTGCAGAAGTTCTTTCATTTGCTCTATGAAAGTATATTTTTCTTTTTTAAAAAGAATATTTCATTGTATAGTTAGATCTTATAAAAAAAAATCATTGTATAGTTAGAAATTCATTATTTGAAGATATCCTTGTCATAGAATCCACTGGAACTTTTTAAACTGATTAAGTTCTCTGCTTGTATGGAGTGTTTGATTCAGATAAAATTGAAAGTGATTCCATATGGAATTTGATTATGACTAAATTTTATGTTTGACTAAAGGGAAACAAATCATAATTTTGGCGCAATCGAGGATATCGTAGATGCATACTTGGCATACTTGCAAGTAAGTATGTGAAGACAGATTTACCTACTATTCTTTAACCGTCGATCGGTCAACTAACTTGTTGACTTGCATTATCGTCTCCATTATTTATATATTGTTAGATAATGAGTGGATATCTAATGCTTTATATGGCTGGAAGATATTTCGATCAAGTTAAAGTTTTGTCAACAGCTTGTTATTGTGCACAATTCTCATTTCTTTTTCTGGGAATTGAAGTATTGGGATTTGATTAAGCCAGACAAAGAAGGCATTAGTGTCCCTGTTATAATTATCCTGCACGATAGTTTGGAGGTGTTTTCTGGTGCGTTGGATGGACCTATTAACCAGCTTAAGTAGTCTATGCCTATGTTTTATTTTCATATTCTTCTTCAGACAGTCTATTTCTATAATGACACGTGCACACTATTTTATATTACTTATTTCTTTTAATTGCACAAAACTTAATTTAGCGACCTTCTACTTATGTTTCTTTATTTTAAGGTGACAGTGGTAAATCCTGCCATGGATAGAGCACTAGCACTCCTGCAAGCACATGCTGTTGATGTGCGAAATGGACTGGTTTCAAAAGATAGATTACGCTTTGGTGCACCTTGGAGGCATCCTCCTCAGAGTGCCGATCCACACTTGAGCTTGACCTGGGCAAAGATTCAACTGATGGATTTTGTGCATTCTCTTGTGGATGCGGATTTTGGGGTAATTATCTGTGTTTTGGCGCAGAAATTGCTAGTTGTAAATGCTTCCTATTGTGTTGCATAGCCCTTGAATCATTTTGCATGTATGTATCAGAGAAGAGGTTTTTGCATCTTAACAGATGTAGAATTACTTTATTCATTCTTCTTGCCACCATCTTTTATCCAACCATTGAGAAAATTTAATCTATAGTTTCTTATGGTTACATTTAAAATGTTTAGATCAAACAACTTCAAGGTGTGTGATAGGCCCCCAGTTACTAAGGTTCATGTGGGTAATACTTGAGGAGCATTAGAGTAATAAAAGTTAGTTTTATGTAGACCCACAAGAATATTGTTTGTTAGAAGGGTCCTTGAGTGAGTCGTTATATAGAGTGGAGAGTATAGGGCAGTGGACATCAGAATATTACTTTTGTATTTGTTCTCTTAGGAGACAATTGAGAGAGAAAGGGAGCTCTCGAATCTTCCCTTGTATTGATAAATAAATTGATAGGCTTCAACCTATCAGTGTGTTTGGTCCAAGGAGTTTGGAAGTAGGAGTAGGGAAGTAGGAAGTTGAACTCCACTACTTGTTTGATGCAAAGAGTTTGTGGATCCCATCACTAAAAGACATCAATTTTATACCTTATCAACTTCTTACACTGTAGGCTCCAGGAGTTCACAACTTTTTAGATTTCATAACTCCTTATTCCTCACTATAAAAGACTTAAATGAGATTTCAGATTTATTTATTTTAAAAAAATTCTTAATGGAGTGAAAATAATAGCAATAATAAAGAAGCAGGGATAAAGAATAGGATAGAAGATAACAGCGAATATAATTAATTAAAACTTGAATGTCCTCTGTACTAAAACTATTATTTTAGTCTTTATTCCTCATTCAAATTTTTGCACTGTTGTCGTTAGGTTAACTATCTTGCTGACTGTAGCCTTGAAATCTTTGATGATCCTTCTGCTGTTGCCTTGGCTGAGGTTAGTCTTCTTCCACTAATGATGTTTTCTTAATTTTGAGCTTCCTTATTGATAATTGGTATGGTTCACATAAATTTTCTGTTTATTTTTTTAATCTAAGCAGTCAAGTTCAAATTGTCTCATCGTACAGTATGCTTTTAAAATTTGGGAAATTATGTTTGTTACTTTTACTCCTTAAAATTAGAAACCTAATATATGTTAGTTTACTCCATCTACTTGGGTTAAGAAATATTAATCTTTTCTTGATCTGCGAAAAATTTTCTTCTTTTTGTGTGAGTTCTCCAACATCATAATTCAATGGGGCTGTTTGGGCTAACAATGGTTCTTAAAGAAGTAGTGGGTAAACTGAAATTACTCCGAGTAGGCTTTACTATGGTGATATATTGATAAAACCAAACTGCATAGGAATAGGATAAGATTTAGTTGTTTCCAATCATAAAAAAAAGGATAGGATAGTTAATATCGATGTTATTCTACTGCTGTTATCTAGTTCTAATCATGAAACTTGAATCAACACACCTATGTCCCCCCACGTGATCTGTCTTGCCTCTTGAAGGTCGGTTTGCTTTATGCCCAACGAGATCCATCCTTCATGCGGCCAATATCTAGAGGGATTCAAAGATGTCTAGTGCGATGGTAAGTACACCTTCATGTCTATCATCCTGAAGGGAGAAGCAATAGTATGAATTTAAATTTAAACTTCTCTTATTCTTCAGGCTTGTCCAACAGCAACTTCAACTTAGTTCCAAACGTCGTCTTCAGTATTTGTGGCAGAGAATTATCCGTGGACGTAGCTACCGCCATCTCATGCTAGAAGTGGGATTTAAATAGACCCTGACATTAGGTGAGCATTTTAAATTTACTACTTCTTTTAGTTTAATACTTTGAAAATAGAATAGTAGTAAAAAAATTACCATAGCTAGCAAAATAGTCATCGAGTTGAACTCTTATCCTTGCCCCACTATCATCTTTCTTGAGCTTCATTTTAAAAAATCAACTATAAGTAGGAAAATGAACTGAAGTAAAAGAAAAGAATAACTTTAGCACGAAAATTATATTTACGGAAAGTTAATGAACATGGAACTTAACTTGTCATTTTAACCTTCCTACAAACCTATCTTGGCTTTCATTGGGGGGTAACCGTAGGAGTGAATCCTTTTGGAATCCAATGTTGGCAAATGTTCAAAAGCATTGTTGCTGGAAAAGGGCTTTCTTTTCTGGAAGGGGGGAAGGGGTACTGTTATCCAATCACCGTTGAGTGGTATCCCTACGTGTACTTCCTTTCTTCATGTGGAATTCCATTAGACAACTCTACAACATTGGAGTGCCAAGAAAACTGGTAGAATATTGAATACTAGCTAGGTGTCTACCATGGATTGAATAAATAATTGAATCACAACTACATTGCAGTAGAATAAAAATAGAAAACCGAAGGAAAACCAAGAATGAGATAATGAATATCTTCTTTGCAAGAATTCAGTAGTGTTTGAACTTCTTAAAGAAAAAGTCCAAGGGAAATCTTGAACTTTAGGTCAGTCTTATCACACGATGTCATAACCCATCCTAGAAAAAAGTAAGCTATCAAGGAAACTTTTAGTATAGCTCAACTGTTTTAAAGCACGTGTCCTCAACAAAAGGTTAGAAGTTCGAATACTTCCAAGCTACTTGTTGAACTTAAAAAGAGAGATAATTGAAATAGTTTACACACAGCTTCTTGGAAATTTAGGTGAAATATAAATAAATACGGAATAAACTATTATATCTCAAACTTCCACTTCACAGG
The DNA here is from genome assembly GCA_037974625.1 of Cucumis cinereus. Lineage (NCBI taxonomy): Eukaryota > Viridiplantae > Streptophyta > Magnoliopsida > Cucurbitales > Cucurbitaceae > Cucumis > Cucumis cinereus. The sequence goes on along the minus strand of JBBPDJ010000019.1, from coordinate 2,064,644 downwards.
CTAGAGTCAAATAAGCAATCAATCATAAAATTGTAAATAATAAAGCAAAGGAAAAAGGTCAATAACTAACTAAGAGGTCATGGGTTCAATCCATGGTGGCCACCAACCTAGGAATTAATTTCCTACGAGTTTTCTCGACACCCAAATGTTGTAGGGTCAGGCGGGTTGTCCCGTGAGATTAGTCGAGGTGCGCGTAAGCTGGCCCAGACACTCACAGATATTAAAAAAAAAAAAAAAGGCAAAGGAAAAAGGAGAACAAACGCTGAAAAATATATTGGTTTGTCCTAAACTCGGGACTACGTCTAGTCTTCTACAACTATAGGTTCTACTATGATGAAGATTGCAAAGAACATTCAAACAAATGCTACAAATCTCTCCTCCCAAATAGCCCAACACAAATTATTTGTATCCGTTACCACAACTTGATAACTTGGAATAAATAAGAAGAAAAACCAACTCAAATAAAAATACACATTGTAGTTTACTCAAATAAGCTCACTGTCACTCACTTAATACCGAAGAAAAATAAACCTTGCGGCTTTCTTATTCACCAGCAAATTGAGGCTCACTTGATTTTTTCTTCTAAATTTCTCTTCCTTTGATAGATGAAGTCCACCACCCAAAATTTGTTTCTTCAATGAAGCCTCTAGAATTAACCAGTAAAAATATTTCCTTCTTGGTTAATTAATAAGATGATTGGACCTTTGATTCCAAAATAACAATTCAATCAACTAAAGTCTCCTTCCACTACTACGAAAACGGGGATGATTCTTCTGAGGGAATAGAATTCACTTCTCACTTGTTCAGAGCGTAGGATCCACTTGTCAAGGGAAGAGAAATCAAAGAAGCAGTATGTCAAAATAAGAACCTTGAAGAGAGCTCAATTTGAACCTTTTCCTTGAACTGAATTTTGAGTCTATTACCTAGGGAAAACTTGCATGGAATTATCAGCACGTTCTCTCCTTTTCTTTCTTTATTTCATTTATAACTGTGAATCTTCGGACAACTTACTAGTACCTGGTTAAATAGGGTAACAACATGATCCTAAATATTTAGCATGACGATACGTGTAAGATTTTAATAACTTTGCTAAATGTCACCAAGTTTCAATCCAACCACAAACATATCTTTCTTACAACTTTGCCCTAATTCTAAATCAAGTTCAAGGGAAACAACTACGTGTACACCTTTTTTGGCATATAATATCTGAGTTTGTATGTTGCTGAAGTATGCTGTACCTTTGATCAAACATGGCGGTCAATTTCTTTCAGATTTTCTTTAATGATGGCATATTCAGAAGAGAGCAGGATATGACACCTTTGAGTTTGAAATACATTAATGTAAGTTGCTCATTGCATAAACAAATTATTGTTGTGGCATAGTTTCTTGCAACCATTTTTTTTTTTTTTTTTTTTTGCTTTTTGGGGTTTGGAGATAGCATTTATCGACACACTATGGCGTACAGCTGAAGCTGATATATATGGCGTACAGCTGAAGCTGATATATATAGTGACACATTGATTATGGAGTTTCACCCACCTATGATCATACATTAAGTTTGAACACATTCCTTTGCCTTCATTTCTTATTCATGATGATGGAATTTTAATTGTATGTATATAGGAAAGCTCAGTTTCTTACTAAAAATTTTTGTGAATATGGAACAGTCTCGTGTACTTCTAGAAGCACCTCGGTTTTTCACTTGTTCTCTTGTGAAAATGGGGCTTCTTATTTGTAGTGCTATTTACCATAACGTATAAGATATTACACTCAAATTTTACTTCCATCTGAGCACTCTATTTTCTTATTAATTCGAAGGTTTTTTTTTATCGGCATACAGGTACGGGTAGATTTAGGGACTGACTCAATAATTTCAATATAAGGTTAGAGCTACCCTTCCTTGATTTCTCATATGGCATGTGGTCACTTTTTGATTAGATTGTCCTCCCCCTTTTCAAAACCAAAATTTTTTCTTCATTAGTAATTATTATCCTTGATTAATTTGGGGTATATGTGGATAACGGAACTTAGTGACCAATGTTCCTTCATTGGTGCCAATTATTTTACCTGTGTCATCAGCTTCACTCCTAATATGAGTCTAATTACTGTTGAAAACTGGTTTGATTGCAGGAACAGAGCTTCCAGGCGCAGCTGTGATACTAACATTGTGGAGTATTTATTCAATTTTGAAAGTGGAAGGTTTTCATTGAAATTTTGTGTATTCAAGAACTTTTAGAATCGTAGATAGATATATTTGTAGTCGGATTCATAATGGGGGCATAATAAAAGAAAAGTTGCCTTTTCTTGAGAAGGTGGGTAAAGATCAATATGGGATTTTTTTAATATTCATTTCTTTTCCATAGAAATGAAATTATTTGAAAGGAGTGTAAAGAAACAGCTTTTTTGGAGTCACTGTTCACCTTAATTTCATTATGCCCACTTTCAACTTTTTGGACAAAAGGTGGGTCTGAAACCAGCCCCCTCAAATTAAGTAGGAAGGGGACGTGCCGGATTTATTGGCTTTTTTCTTATTTTTATTTCAATTAACTCTCGCCGCAAAGGAGCAGAAAATTGCCATTATTATAATTATAGTAACTAGCCTGCACACTGGCCTCAATTAAGGAACGAAGTGGCCTCCCCCTTCTAAGAGATAAGAAGAGTTCCTTAAAGTAGAAAAGTAGCACAGCCGTAGTTTTCAAGGATTTTATTTCCACCATTTCAAATGCATATGAGCTATCCTGTTCATTTGAGGACCTCACATCTCGATATGAAGTCATGATTTTGATGTTCAAATAACACCCCTTGTAATGTCTAGAAGGTGTCACTTCAAGATTCTTTTTCTCTCAGAATTAGATTTGTGTTTGAAAGAATTTAAGCTTAGAAATGGGAGAGATGATGATAACCACACAACACTATCATGCGTTCATGTGTCACCTACACCAGAGATTATTCTGTATTAACAATAATATTCTGCAGGTTTGAGATATTTAATTCAAAGGGAGTGGAGTGAAAAGATTTGAACCTCTTAACTTTTTGCATTTGATTGAAGACACAAGGTTTGAGTTGGTCTGATTTGTATATGCATTAAGGCCATATATTATACACTATTTCTATTTATTACAGGCTTAGAAGGTAAATGGTGTATTCTCGCCAGACACGGTTAGCTTGAATGGCGCATAGGTCTACGGTTTCCCGCTCAAATAGAGGCACTAATTTGAATTAGGTACTTTCCAACCCACCTGAAGTCTTTGTTAGTGGTAGAGATAGAGCTAAGAGTTAGAGAGAGAAATGTCAATTGTCAACAGAGCAATCAAACATGGCGGGTCCCCTTTTCCATATAGATCGAGATCGATGCCTGCACGTTTATTGCTTTACTCTCTCTTCATTGCCTGCTGCGGCGCTCTCCCCTCCACTCCAATGCTAACCACAAAGCCTTTGATCAATCACCTCATTCAATCCAACTACACAAGCTTTCCTTAGACCCAACTTCTTCAGTTCAGATATGGAATTGGAATGAATGGCAGGCATGGCATGGCCCTTCATTCTACTTCCCAGTTTCTCTCTTCTTCACCTCCACTAGACCATGGCAGACTTCTTTCTGCTCAGTTAATGACGTCCTATCCCTGAAGATCAACAGAAAACCCAAGACTGGTTAGTAGGATCATTCTCTCTTTCATCACAAACCAACTTTTCTTTTCTTGATTTTGCCTGTTCTTTGTTCCGGAAAGACGTTGTTTGAGGCATTCTTCTTTCTGGGTATCTCTGGTTTGTTATCTTCTCTGTTTCATTTCACCACATAATTCCTTTTCTGGGTTTGTTGTGTTAGATTGGTAGGTAGAAGAAATTTGAAGAGGAAATGGAGCGGGCTAATCGAGGGCGGAGATGGGCCAATTTAAAGCAACGGCTAGGATTGAAGGGGATGGGGTGCTGTGGAGGTTCATGGAGTCCAACATCGTCAACTTTGACAATGATTGAAGGGTTTAGCTTAAGCCGCCATGGAAGTAGCCGTAGCCAAAGAGAAGATGGGGGTCGGAGCTCTGCAGCTTCCGGTATGAACTTGGCGATGGCTCTGGCGGCGGAGAGAAATTTGAGGACCGATGAAGGAGGCCCCACCGGCGCTGGTGATGTGAAATCACTGATGAGATTGTTTGAAGAAATGGACGGTGGGGATTGGAAAACAAAAAGAAAGGAAAGTGAGAATAACGGTGATTGGATGTGCTGCGTGTGTATGGAAAGGAGTAAAGGCGCGGCTTTTATTCCCTGTGGACACACCTTCTGTAGGGTATGTTCTAGGGAATTATGGCTTAACAGAGGCACGTGTCCCATTTGCAGCCGTTCGATCATTGAGATTCTTGACATTTTTTAAAATTTTAAAAATCGTTTTTGTTTGCGTAAATTATTCTCTTAATTTTTTTTTTCTTTTTTGTTTTATTTGTGGTTTGGTATATTTTTTTTTTCTTCAGATAGATATGATCGAAGGATAAGGCCGCACGTGTTAATGAAATTACATGATCCAAAGATGCATTCAAACAATTTTATTTTATTAAGTTTTATTGATTTAACCTAATTTAAAAATGATATTTCACGACTATTTTTTATCGAGATTTTGACTTAATTTTCAGACAAATTTAACTTTAATATTCATTTTCTTTTATTGAAGTTGCAAAACTTTTACCATTTAATTTTATTAAAATTTTGATAGGAAATTCAATTAAATATAAAAAAAAATTTGAATTGGCAATTAATACGTAATTAATATTTGGGCTATGATTTAATAAGTATTATTTTATTCTTTGTCTTATATAGTATTTATCTTTCCAATTTAGGAATTCAATTGTCTTTTGCTTTAACATTGGATTTTACAATTACCTTGTCTTAGCATTATTATTATATAATATGGAGTGTATATTTGTAAAATGATAAAATATACCAAGATACACTAGACAAGGTAATTGAAATCTATATCTTAGTTGAAATGAGACCAAAATTATAGGGTATTTATTATACAACAATCTTAAATCTATAATTGTTCTAATATGTTTGAAATATATGTTGTATATTTTTTAAATAATGTTGTATATATTCGAAAATATATATTTGGAAAAAAAGATTGGTACTACAATACAATTACGTATTAAATGCAATTCACCAAATCTGGAGATTTTGAAATTTAAGTCAAAATTCAAATTTTGTAAAAAGAAAAGAAAATTTTGTAAGATAAATTAGTCAATAAATAAAATCTCCTAAATTTAATGGAAACAAAAATTTCCTTCTGGAATTGATTTTGAAATTTTCGGAAAAAAAAAAAAAAAAACTACTTTAAGACACATGATTTTCGTATTTATGTTTTTTTTCTTTTATCTTTTTATAATAGAAATGCTAGAAATCAATGGAGGTATTATGGGTTTTGGACTTGATTTTTATGTAATATTGTAATATATTAGATTATTCATGAAAAAAACAAATTGTGGATTTAAGTCGTTCTTGTAATTGTAATATATTAGTATAGAAAATCCATTATTATAATCCAATAGTTTACACTTTATACCTCAAACACCTCTAAATTATAAAAGACATCGAACTTATACCATATTAAAACAAGGCCTTCAAATATCGAACCAATTGATGTGGACTTATAGATTTAGGGTTTGTCCAACATGCTCCAAATACTTAAATTTAATTAAGCCTATAAAATGAATATCTTTAAGTGAACCGATAATTAACATGTACTCAAATTCTCATACCTCGCTTATTGTACTAAAAATGGCTCGAGATACCCTTGGGTGGGTCATGGACATTATGTCCATATCTTCCAAAAACAAAGACATTTAATTTACTATAACTTAGATCATCTCTTGTTGGTGATTGCTAAGAGCTAACTTACCATAAACAACACATGCCTCTAACCTTAAGCATTATAGTGTGTTTGCTCCATCATGAAAGAATAATACTAGACTCATTTGTAGCCTCAAATCTTTTGCTTTCCTAACAAAAACCATCCTTCCTCAATGTGCTAGCTCCACCTAATTAAACAGTCTCAATTACAAAAATGTCTTAATTTTTTTTTTATTATTTCAAGGGATAACCGTTTGAAGGATGCAAAACACAAGTGGGATAAGATTGACTTTGGAAAGAAGATGAGGGAGAAGTACTTGAATGAAGTGAAGATCACCTAGTGTGGTGAAGGGCTTTTTTCAAAACATAGCTAATTTGTCATTTCACGTCATTGAGTCATTTGAATTCCGAACGTTTAAATTAAAATCTCGGTGACGATCTCGACTGAGAAGGATCGAGAAGAAGTACTAGTTCTACGACTTTTCAAAAAGTGTGCTATTTTCAAAAGTTGAAAACTAAAAGCAATTCTTCATTCTAGTTATTAAAATGTTGTATTTTCAAAGTGGATGATGAGATGTAGATATAGACATAATTTTGGTGGAGAATCTAAATATATGATTTTGGAATTGCATTGTTATGGGACATTATATTTCAAACATTGCAACTTTTATAAATTCTCATAAATTTCAATATATATATATATATATAAAGCTATGTATTTAGACCATATTGAAACGTTTTAATCAAAAGCAGTGTTACATGATCATCATCAAAACTCATTCTCTATATGCATTTGATCTAGTCCTATACTTTTAGGGCCATTCACTTTTGCTGTTTTAGAGTCATATTTCAACAATAATCATATAGTGAAGAGAACTTCGGTTTAACATCATTTATTTCACCCGAATGATTATTTTGAATATATGTCACAAAAAAATTTCTCCTCTATAATCAATCTAATCTCCGTCCAGACTTTTTCTTTACTAAAGACTCTTTGTAATTTCCGTATTGAATCTAAGCCAACTTCATAATTTCTCGTTCTAGAAGATTAATTATAATTAACTTTTTCAAATTCTCGAGAGCTTGTAACCTCAAGTAACCAAATAAAAAACAAACTCACATTTCAATAATGACCAAATAAAAACTCAAGAGTTCGAATATTTCCTAGGAAACACGTGCACGTATGTGTGTGTCTATATATATATATATATATATTAAAAAAAAAAAGATAAAGGTAGGTACCCTCTAGCATATAAACATATTTGATGATGAACATTAGGTTAAAATGTATAATAAGGTTGTAGCTTAAATTAATATATACTCGCCATGATTTTGTATATATGTCCTAAGAGCCATCCTTGTAGCAGCCATATATATAGACAAAGATATTTTAGTAAAATATTAGATTTTGAGCATCAGCAGCCATTAATATATATAAATACAGTATACTTGTTTAATTAATATATTCAATTTGATTAATTAAAACCCAATTAATTCTAAATGATACATAATCACTGAGAAAAAAAACCAAATTAATCTTCTCATATATATATATATATATATATATGTGTGTGTGTGTGTTGAATGTCAACGGTGAGATCAATGTGGATATTAATATTTATGAAAATGAATTAATAAAAATAGATACATTTCATCCTTCCAAATCATATATTATATACTTAAAAACCACATTTATGATATGCTAATCAACCTAATGCTTTGTTGTTAATTGAGATTATGAACAAATTCAGTTTGACCATTACGATAATTGGTACTTGTCATTATCCATATCAAAGCTAGTTTGTTTTTAGTTTATTGGAATTAACCTAAATAATTGCAAGTAAATCATAATTTATAATTTAAGATAAAGAAAAATAAAAATTTAAAAAACTTTAAAGTTCGATCAAATCAGATCCTCCTAAATATTTTCTACCGTTGAAACTATGTATGAAATTTTTATCTACCATAGGGCCCCAAACTCGGTTTCATCTCCTGGTTAGGGCAGGTTCGTTCCACTTGTGACTCGGAAAAATGAAAAAAAAAGTCAAAGAAATTAACTAACATTTGAGGACTTTGAATCCGACTCTTGATCTTGATGTTACCTTGATTCCTCAAGATGAAAACAAGGAAAACAAGTGAAAATCTTTTTTACTTACGATGATTCTACTTCTGAAACTGCTTCTTGATCTGTCTTTTCCCTTGAACATCAAACTCTGAATTTGACCTTTCGTCTAAATTCTAACTTTCTTCGAACCATAGAAGTTATTTAAGATAACATATAGGGACCAAAGTTGGAGATAAAAGAGAGGGTAAGTGCCACAAAATCTTGAAAGAAAAGGAAAAGTAATAAACAATTCAGAAACAAAAAGATAATGTTTCTTTTGGGGGAAAGTGTAAATGGTCTGAATAAGGGGTTAAGTGTAGGGACTTGGGATATAAATGAGTGTGGGATATTGGCATTGCGTGATGACGAGAACCGCACTAAGATCCCTTATGGGGATGCCCTAAGCTGCCCACACCATACAGAACACAATTGCATGGCAATCCCCATACATATCAAACTATTAATAATTATGCCTCTCATCTATACCCCCTTTTGTTTGTTTGAATTTCTTGTGATGATACAATTTAATCGATCCACATTCAGTTGAGTTATAAAGTCTAGAGTTAATATGTCGTTGTGGTTAGACGAAACTTGTGTTTAAGGTTAGAGATGAAGTCTCTCAATAATGTGCAAAAGGAGAAAAATTTTGGATTAAAGTTTTTCGATAAATGTGTAAATGTCAGAACTAAACACTTTTGAAGTTGAGTTATTTAACATCGACTTATACACTATTTTAAGTGTGAGATGAGAATAAGTCCATCAAAATGAGATTTGTTGACTGGAATAAGGCTTTAAGGTTGTGATGATATTGGATTGTATAATATACTCTGTTTGGACGTAGATTGAGTTGGATATTAAATTATATGCATAGAAAGAAAGTTCATCTATTTTAGATGTTTTAAAGTGAGAAAAAACGTTTCATATTATGTTGAGTGGTAGGAGATGATCACGTCCATATGTCAATATTTTCACATTTGTATGAGTTCGATATCGACACGAGGGTGAACAAAATATGTCATTATATCATTAAAAATTTGATGAAGCATAAAAAATAAGTAAAAAAAAAATGTAACGTACCAATGTAAATATAATCAATATAACTAATAAATATATTTTTCTAAAAATATCTATCAATATCAATATTTTTCATCGACTGTTCTGCAAAACATGTCCAGACATTTTCGACCACACTCATCGACATTATAAACTTTGTATGAGATTAAAGCATAAACATTTTGGTGTCAAATAGGAATGATGAGGTTTAAGAGTTCTAAGTGAAAATGTATTTGATATAATGTTATTTGTGTTCATCTTTAACTTTAGTACACAATCTAAGTTAGAATTGATGTGAGACCCACACCAAAAGTAGAAGAAAAGGGAAAACTTTAAGAGAGATTGGTAAAATTCCTAGAAAGAATGATTTTAATTCTAATGTGATATCCCTTTTCACTTCTTCGATAAAGTTACGTAGACGACAAATATGCCCTTCACTCGTATCAAACTTGTAATTGATATCGAAATGTGTGTGACAATCACAATGGAAAGATACAATGTATATTCCATCACCTTTCAAGTTCTAACTTGAGACGTTCGAAAAAATTGAGATTTAACTTATTAAATTATTCTTTATCTGTTAACAATTTATTTTTTGTTTAACGATGTGGAAGAGATGGAAGTACGTGATTAAACCGAGAACACATACAAATGAGAGCTAGATCCTAAGGATATATAAAAGTATGATCAACAACGTACAATTTTTTCTTTTCGATGACAATCTTAAGAACTTCAAAGTTAAGTAACATGTGAGCAAGGATGAAGGCTAAAAGACCCATGTTGGGTTTCGTTAGTTCAAGACGCAAGTAAGATTGACGTTGCCACATGTTAATTTAGATTCCGAAACTTAAACTTGAGCTCGTTACAATAACCTACGTATACGTGAGTAAGTCTATCTAAGTTTCGTTTCGTTGATATGACACGTAACGCGTATTCAAAGGGAAAAAATGGAAAAAAGAAAAGGAAGTAAGGGAGTGGGTGAGTCTAAAGGAAACATACCAAAAGCATGTAAGAACTATGAGAGTCAGAAATGAAGAGAAAAGTGTGGAAATCATGTAACTGATTTTAAAATAGGTATTGAATCAAAGAGAGGAAGAGGAGAGTTAGGGGATGGGATTGGAAGGCACAAAATTAGAATTTGGAGATAATAATAAAGCTAATCAAATTGGGTCCCATGTATACTCACCAAAGAGGAAATTCAGTTTTGAATAAAGCCAATTAGCCAAAGCCAAAGCCAAAGCCAAAGCCACCCCCCCTTTCCCACATACATGCATGAAACTTTATGGGCCCATCATTTTTATCATCACATTTTTAATAATTTCTTCTGCTTCTTCTTCTTTTTTTAATCAGTTTCTTCCCACTTTCCAATCCAAAGTAATTTCACTATAAATACCCCTTCATTATAACTTGATCCAACACAAACACACACCCACCAACCAAAGACAAAACCCCAAAACTAAAGAGTTCTTTTTTTTCTTTGCACAAACCAAATTTTATATCTGCAAAAAAATGGCTGTCTTTCCTGTCATCAACTTGGAAAACATCAATGGTGATGGTAGAGCTAAGATATTGGAGCAAATTGAGGATGCCTGCCAGAATTGGGGTTTCTTTGAGGTGATTTCATAGATTAAATATCCTTTTTTGTTTTTTGTTTTTTTTTTTTTTTTTTGTTCTGTCTTGAGAATTTGAACCTACCAACTTTTAAAAGGAAGTAGAGATGTGTCAGACAATCTTAAATCTTTATTTGTCTTCTTAAGTTTCTTTGTAATTTTGGTGTCTTGTTTTTTGTGTGTGTGTTTGATTTGATTTTAATGTGCAGTTGGTGAACCATGGGATCCCACATGAGTTTTTGGACATAGTGGAGAAGATGACAAGAGATCATTACAAGAAATGTATGGAAGAGAGGTTTAAGGAGACTGTGCTTAGCAAAGGCTTAGAGGCTGCACAAGCTGAAGTTAATGATATGGATTGGGAAAGCACCTTCTTCTTACGCCATCTTCCTGAATCAAACATCTCCCAGATGACTGATCTCGACGAGGAGTATAAGTAAGATATTGTCTACTTTAAATTAATTTAAAATGAATACACGTGTGTGTGTATATTAATCTTTTAGGACATTATTGGCATTCTCAACAATTTTTAATCATATGTGAATGATTGGCAGGAAAATTATGAAAGAATTTGCGAAGAAATTGGAGAATCTTGCTGAGGAGTTGTTGGACCTGCTATGTGAGAATCTTGGGTTGGAAAAGGGTTATCTCAAAAAGGCTTTCTATGGTTCAAAAGGTCCTACATTTGGAACAAAGGTGAGCAATTATCCACCGTGTCCCAAGCCGGACCTCATCAAGGGTCTTCGCGCCCACACCGACGCCGGTGGCATCATCCTCCTCTTCCAAGATGACAAGGTAAGTGGTCTGCAACTCCTGAAAGATGGCAACTGGATCGACGTGCCCCCAATGCGCCACGCCATTGTCGTCAACCTCGGAGACCAACTTGAGGTAATATCATGTACTAATACTTACAAAGTGAAGCAGAAAAGGACAACACCTAACTTTTTTTTTTTTTTTTAACGTAAAACTTCGCAGGTGATCACTAATGGAAGATACAAAAGTGTGATGCATCGAGTGTTAACTCAAACAAATGGAACTGGGCGAATGTCGTTAGCTTCATTCTACAATCCAGGGAGCGACGCCGTGATCTACCCGGCGCCGGCGCTAGTGGAGAAAGATCAGGCTGAGGAAAAGAAGGAAACGTACCCCAAGTTTGTGTTTGAAGATTACATGAAGCTGTACTTAGGAGTGAAGTTTCAGGCGAAGGAGCCAAGATTTGAAGCCATGAAAGCCAATGGTAATTCAGGTCCAATGGCAACAGCATAAAAAACCCACTTTTTATTAATAGTAATAAGGAAAATTAGAGGACTTGTGTTTGTGTTTTGCCTTTTTAAGTGGGTAATTATTGTTATTAAATCCTGTAATTGTAGCAACAAGCTAGGTAGCCCAAGTGTTGTTCCCAATTTTCTTTATAATTAAATTCACTTTCAGCTTAAAAGTCCAATGGAGTTTTAGTTTAACAAAATTAAATAAATAAATCTTATTTTAGTAGTAAAGTATAATGCTGATAATGAGTAACAAATTTGCATCTTATAGTTAAATTCAAATCTTGGTTTGTCATTTTCCTTAAGATGGAAGAATCATGGACTCAAAAAAGGGTATATTCAGATTTGATAGCAATACTCCAATTCCTTGGGTTCTACTTACTAAAATCATTTCATCATTTATTGAGTAAATCGTATTATAGACAAATTGGACTATTTGTTTTCTTACGATTGAAAAAAACAATGATAGCGAGATGTAGAGACATCGTCACTTTTATTGTAAGTCGAGATTTTATGATCCAATTATTTGTCACAACGATTTATTAGATCATGTACTTCGCATTGTCATACAATTATCTTAGCACATTTCAAATGGGTGTGAAGATTTTTAGACTTTCTAAAAATCATTTTTGTCATTTTCTAAACCAAAACATGTTTTTTAATACTTCAAAACCAATTTTTATAATATATGAAAATTGTATTTAAAAGTGTAATATCAAATATTAAATAAAGTTAGAGTATGCTGAATGTTACCCATAATGGGATGCTATTTTGTTTCCTTTAGAAAATGCTTAAAATGGAAGTCGATATGAAATGTACAGAAAAATACTTGAGTGCAACGTGGATTGTATTCAATCCCGAATCTTTGATTTTGATCATAATTAAGTTTCATGTTCTTTGGAATTCTATTATTACAGATGATATTGGGGACTTGGGGTTAATCCTAATGAACCCGGCCCTGATGGATTTAGAGAAAAGTAAATATACAAAATACAAAGGTTGGGAGTTAATGAGTTGAAGGAGAAATGTAGTGAGGCCTAAAGAATGAAAAGTAATTAATTAGACCACTGAAAATCCTCGATATCAAAAGAGGCATAAAGGACAATTACCTTTCGGAACATGAAACTGATGATGGCAAAAGCTTCAACCCAGAAATGTCGAATAGTTCAATGAATCTCTGATCTGAAACTCTTGCCTTGGCAGCGGCAAACCGCTGATACTCATCAAACACTGACGATAGGCACCATTTCTGCAGCTTTCTAAAGCATCCCACAACACATCCAGTTCGGTGCTGAAGAGTTGACAAACAATTAAGTTAACTAGCTAATACACAACACTTTCAATTCTGACGCCATCTTAAATTGCTACTCAATCCACAACTATGAACTGATGGGTTTCGCTAAATGTACTTCTATCCATACTTTTAATAGTAAAAAGTTCAAATACAAGACTTCCTATTTTTGATACCATATTAAATCATTAATCAATCTAACAAGTATGAACTAGATTACCCTAAATTTACTTCTATATTTTGTGTATTCATGCTTTTTAACAGTACATACCTTCCCTCGCTTGCAATGGATTAGAACTGGTCGATTCCTCACATCTGCATGATGAAAAAAATGATGCTCCAGTGATCTATATAACATTTAGAGATCTACTAATATAATTCAGCCTCTCATATTGAAGATTTAAAATGTGAAAGTGTATGGTAGGTACCAAGAATAACTTTAAGTACTTCACGAATCGTGTAGTCTGGAATGTTCACAAAAGGCTCCTGCATTTAATTTCAACAAAACCCAAGTGTGACGATCAGCTTTCATTTAGAAAACTATATATCATCAATGGAATTCTAGTGTTTGACGTCAAATATTCGAACTTTGACTATCAGCTACAATAATTGACGTTTAATATTATATATCGTACAGTCATCAGCTAATATAGTTAACCAACCAGAGGCAGTTGATTCTTGTATTAAACATTCAAACTTTGCTCAGCGATCATAATTACTTCCAAGTTCCAACTATTAAAGTTTAGCATTGGTCCTTTTGTGTGTGCGCGTGTCTGTGTTTATACGTCTTGATCACTGATCAAGTCATTGATTAACTGAGTTAAATCGAAGACCACAGAAGAAAGTTGTGATCAAAAGTGGTAAATTTAATTATTGACAAAATTGAATTCTAAAAACGTCGATAAATTTCAGAATAACATTAGTCAGATCAAATTTCATACCAAATAGAACATTTGATCAGCGCTCATATCCAAATTCCTCATACACTCGAGAATCAAGTTTACATATGCATCAACCTTGTCTGAACCAGCCTAGACAATTTACACAAGCTAAATTTTGTTAGCTAAATCCCCAAAACAGTTTTCATAAACGCATATAGAATCATTCAAAAACAGTCAATTAAACTAATTAAGTTGTTAAATACTCTCTAAAAGTCCATTGGGTTGGCTCACCGTCTTAATTGTTTTGTTCTAATCTCTATAGTTAATTAAGCTATCATATGCATACAAACCATTATCACAAAGATCACTTTAAAAGAAGCTTGCCCTGAGAATTGCAAATCTGAGAGTTGGGAATTGACATTTGACATGAAAGGTCAAAAATCAAATTCAATGAAACATCAGAAAACAACAAATTCAAACAGAAAAGCCGACGAGAGAACAGAAATTAACTTTTGACGTCAGCATTAGCCCTCATTAAGAAATCAAAGTCATAGAGAAATTCACATAAACTATATCTCTTAGTAATGACATAATTTCGATGAAGTAAGAAAAACAAACCTTAGAACCTTCAATCCCAAATTGAAACAATCGGATCCCATTGGAGTTAAGGAAATCCATGCTAGCCTCAGGATATGGCTCGGGACAAAGACATCTACAATATCCATTAAAAAGAAAAAACAATCAGTTCATACTCAATCATCGATAATCACTCAAAACACAAAACAAAAAGTAGCGAACAAAATCAAGAACGGACAAACAGAGCAACGAATCAGTAGGAAAAAGTCTTACATAATAGACCGAAGGCCTAATGTCTGCAAGAAAGAGAAGTTGGAAGAGTCGGGGAAACCGGAGCGGAAAATGCCGTTGTCAACGACAGCGAAGTTCAGGGGAGGAACGAAGAGGTCATCTCCGGCATTATTGTCGTCCGTGCCATTGGCGACAACTGGCTCTGGAAGAGTAGGATGGAGATGGTCGGAATCATCATCGGTGCTGGCGGAACTGCGTGTTTGATCGGAGTGTTGGGAGTGATGGTCGATTGTCATGACGAAGTGAAAGAAGAAGAAGGAACTGAGAAGGATGAAGTGAAGTGGAAAAATGGGGATCGGGATCGGAGGAGATATTCAGGCGGCGACGGAATGTTCCGGTTCCGATTCCGACGAAACTTTACTCGGAAACTATTTGGACAGTTAAAAGAAAAAAAAAACAAAAAGAGCGCAAGTGTGGACCAAGCCAAGTTGGTTATATTGGGAATTGCCATTTCTTAACCTCTCTTTTTATACCGCAAAAAAAAACCCTTTTTTCTTAAATTTATTTTTTAAATACTTTTTTTTCTTTTTAATTATTATTTCTTTATCTAAAAAACAACATTCACTTTTTAATATTAACAATAATTTTTTTCAAAAAAAAAAAAAAAGAAAGAAAAAGAATGGTATAATATAATGTGGGTCAACTTAGTAGAAAAAGTTATCGATGTCTGTTCCGTTCCTATAAATTTTTAAAATGCTTATGTTTAAACATCGAGTTCTTAAAAAATTTTAAAAGGTCTTTTGAAGTAGTTCTGTTATTATTTTAAATAGTTATATGACATGAAAAATGTTATGTAATTATTTGTTTTAGGATCTTTTAAACATATTCTTAGAGTATCGGAACTAAAAAGTAACATTTTGAAAACTAGTGAACCAAATGTACCTATTTCAAAAACTCGAGGACTAAAAAAAGTAAATTTTGAAAACTTGTAAACCAAATGGGTGTATTTTTCATAACTCTAACGCTACAACTAAGGGATACAAATTTGAATATTTTAAAGTTTTCGAATTTTTAGAGACTTATTTATTAAAAAAAAACAAAGCTTAATTTTATGTATGACCCGGCTTACTTTTATTTTTTATATACATATAATGAATTTTGTTGAGAAAACGTGATAAATTAAAATAACATGATACTGACACGTTAATATTTCTCTTAAATCATAAACAAAAAGGCATGGATAAAAATAACAAAGGGTACCTTATGAAAATTAAGTGTCGTATATCAATTGTTCAATAGACCTACAAGTGTTTGACTAAAAATAATAATACAGGTGTATGCGTGCAAACTCTTCTACCAATTAAAAATATCTGGTCTGATGTCTACTAAGCATCACCATATCGAGTTCACGTTTCTTCAACTCTCTACAAGTGTCGTAGACTTAATTAAGGAGCGACTAACAATTTATGAAAGTCGAGAATATTTCAACGATTCAAATGAATCATCGACAGGAAAAAAAAGAAAGCATTGAAATTTGATCCTCAACCGAGAAAAAGAAGGAACAAGACGAACCCAAATTTAAAAAGGTTATTAAAAGGAAAGGGAGGTTTGGGGAATAGTGGGGGAAAAATAGAACATTCTTAGGAATATGCTTTAGGGGGAAAAAATAAATAATAAAAAGTGGGTGTACGTTATTTAATAATGAGAAAGTGCGAGGGCTTTGCGCCTCGTCCATTGTTTTTTTTTTTTTCTAAATTATTTTTAAATGTCATTTTGTGCAAAAACGATTGGGGATTTTAGATTATTGTTATTATTATTATTATTATTATTATTATTATTAAATTCTATGATTCTAATTTGTCAGTTTGGGAAATGGGATGTACTTTATATTCAAAAAGAGATAGGTTTATTTTATATTATAATATAATTATTATTGCATGCACCCATTTATTTTATTTTTTAAATTTTTTGGATTTTTTTATTTTTGTTTTAAAAAGAATCCAATGTTGTGATTTGTGGAAGAAAGAATATGTTTGGTCTGAATTTATATATATATATATATATATATTGTTTGCAAATTAAAATTAAGAAGTGTATTAAAATAAATAAAAAGTTAGGTCTTAAATCTTGAAAAAGGGGGAAATCATGTTTCCCACTCCCCATGATATGTATCATTTCATGAATAATATTGATTATGCTTTAATTAATCTTTAATTACTCATAAGTAATTATTAAAAAAAAATAGAAAAACACTTTGAAGTATATCTAGGATTGTACCAATTCGTCCTTATGTTTAGTTACTCAACATCTCTACGCACCGATGGATGATATTGTCAATTATAGACCTAAATTTACATGGTTTTACTTTTTTGACATGTGAAACTTGTACATATAAGATGTTGGTCCCCTAGCTAGGAAGTTATGGCCTATAATTATGAAAGACGTCTTGATTTTTTCCATGATAGGGCTTGTAGGCTGACATGTTGCATTCATAAAGTTTATTATTGCGTTGTAATTAAAATGTGGTAGCACAAGTACTTTGTCTGGTCAAATTGAAGCATGTACGAATTAAAACATGTTTTAATTATCTAAAATATGATTGAACAAGATTATGGAAATTAATGTTAATGTTTGAATTTGAACCATTTATAAAATGGTATATGTTATTCGATTTTAAAGATTTAAGGTTTGATGATCATTTGAGCAACGTTTTGTTTAGTAATTATTTAGTTTTTTATTTTTTATTTTATTCTTTTAAAAAAAAATGTTTCATGTTGATTTTTTTTAGTTTCAAAATTTATTTTAATTTTGGAGATACTCCTAAAAAATATAAAATAAATATCAATTTTTAAAAATTTAAATAGTTATCAAATTTGGGGGGAAACAATGGTCAATGTTAGTTGGAAGAAAAGTGATTGGTCAAAACTGTTTGGTTGGAGATGTAAAGGCTAACAACTATTGACTTTAATTATAACAAATTTTAAATTTTTAAAAAAGAGAAAAAATGGTTTATAAGTTAGGATTAGTGGTAAAATATATTTTGTTTTGTTTAATCAAAATCCTAATTAACTTATTCATAATTTCTTTCTTTTTTTAAATTTTAGTCACACATAAATGGCTCATATATGTCAAAAAAAAAAATTCAGATTATAGGTATTTTTCAACTCTATTAAATTGAGTTAAAATTATTTATAAATATAGAAGAAAAAACTTAGTTTGTATAGATAATAGATTGCGATAGATCAAAATAGATATTTATCACTTTAGTAATAGATGTTGATAGATGTGCTTATCACGGATAGAAAGTAAAATTTTACTATATTTGTACATATAAATTATCACTTAAAACAATTTCTCTCTATTTTAACGAGTATAATTAACATTTTTAGATAATGTCTATTTATAAAAGTTTTCCATGCATGTTCTTTTAAAAAAATAAAAGTAAATAAATCAAAAAGAAGAATATGGTATTGATAAACATTTGAGGTATGAAGACATGAAATTTTAAAATTTAAAACAGACAATTAGAAAGTGTGTATAACTACGACGTTGACGGAATAACGTTAAAAGTAGCATGTTAAAGTGTATTAAATTAAGAACTTAACAATAAACTCTAGAAAAATATTTAAGTTTTGGTTGAATTACATCAATCTTTGTGTAACTTACTAGTTGTCCAATTAAAATTTGATTCATAAGAAACTTTAAAAGAAAAAAAAAAAAACAAAGCAAAATTAATAGTTGAATAAAAATATGCGCAATGTTAAGTTACAATTGATCACCACTCTAAAATCCAAGATTAGAAATGGTTTCATTTTAGTGATTCAACGTATAAATTATTAAGCAAATAGTGTTACTTATCAATTACCATGCGAATTAAACAGAAATAATATATATATTGAAAATATTGACATTAGGGGGGGGGGGGGGGTTGGAAATGGGGTAAGGTCAAATATTATAGCTGAATGATTGTTAATATTATAATTTGACATTGTAGTGTACGATTCCTTGTGAGACTTAGAGATTCAATAAGTGTTGTGTTACACAGAGATTAGAGAGTTCTTTACGTTTTGGTTTTGGCAAAATAAAAAGACTTTTTTGCCTAGCCGGTAAGTTTGAAGTTAGAATTGGGAATTAGTTTAAATTAATTTTAAAAATAAGGTTGCTAATCCATAAACTTCGTACCATAATCGTAATTAAGCTGGATAAATGGGGAACCCTAGATAGGAGTACCTTTTCCTTTTTTTTTTTTTTTTTTTTTTTTTTGGAAATAAAATGTCAATGGAATAGTAAATAAACAAATGGATAACGTTTTTTTTCTTTTTTTTTTTAGAATTGACAAATTAAATTAGCACTGTTTAAACCAACAAAATTTGACTTCCTGATGATGCCTTTTGAAATTGCAATTGGTCAGCACTTCAGAATTCTGTGAAGGGCACGCAAGCAAAATATGATTATTCTGTACGCAAAGCTGGAAATTAGTAAACTATAATGCTTTCGTTTGGAGAATTATTAAGATATTTTTGTTGAAGAAATTTCAAATCACCTCATCTTTCCCAAATTAATTATAATGGTTGAGTCATTGGAATCAAAGCCAAAGGTATGATCAAAGCTAATTATCCTCAAACTAACCATAAATATATCAAGTTGTCACCTTTGATGTTTGTTTCTATTTGGTTGTGAAATTTTAAAAGTATATGACATGTCATCTCATAAAGTTTCCAACAAAATTGATAGAAACTTAATTTGTGTCTAATAGAATTCATAATGTTTGCTTTTGTCTAATTGATCCACAAATTTTAACAAATCTGATCATTCAAAATTAAATTTGTAATTTTATAATAATTTAAGAACCAAACAGACACAAACTTTCAACATTTTAAAGAATAAAATTGTATTTTAGTCAAGATGAAAGTAGGAAAGTAGATATGTAAAGTAAACTACCTACGTCAAGCGAAAGGATATTAATCTCTAGGATCAATTTTAAAATCTTCAAACTTGGTAGAAACATGGAAAAGGGTTAAATTTTGAAATTTAAAGACTAAATTAATAATTTAACCATCCACAATGGGCTGAAACCACCCACATTTTTTTTTATTAAAATAGAGATTTTATAACAAAATATTTATAAATATAACAAAATTTTACTTTTTGTTATTGATTGACCATGATAGACCATAGTTAGACATCATCACTTTATTAATACACTAATAGATATATATGTAGATCTATTCAGTCTAATAAATAAAATAAAATTTTGCTATATTTACAAATAAATTAGCTCAATTTACTATATTTAAAAACTTGATTATAAAGATGTTAACCTGTTAAAGGCATTATATACTCCATCACCACCCGCCACCAACCTGCAGTTGGAAGCATGAATGATAATAGGGGAAATTGTGTTGATGTCAAGAAACTAACACATTTACACTTACCAACAGGTTATTGTTTGGCTGAAACGAATACTTAAAACATAAATTATAATCAAAACAAAAGGGAACTTGGCACTATTTCAAGTCTGGAAGTTTGATGCTATGTACTTTCCTCTACTAATCTATCTCTTCTCATTGTCCTACCCGACCACGTTCTAAGTTGGTTTGGTATTATATTTTGCTCCTATCTTCCTGCTGTATCTACACAAAATATCCTAAGCTATTCCAAGTTAAAGCCATATATACCTGAGGTAAGAATAAATACTGCCTCAGCAGAAAAACATGGAACCACTAACATTGTCGCTCAGCCTTGGAAGTTCAGGAATCGATAGACTTCCCGATGAAGTAATACCTCCTCGTTCGGAGGAGGTTTCAGACAGTTCCTCAAACTTAATAAACTGGCTCATCTGTGACGCAGCAAGATGCGCATAACATATTGGTGCAGCTGAAATGTGCAACGGGAATGAGTTAATAGTTGGATCAGGAAAATGGATTAGAGACTAGATTGTGTTGAGAATTTTCCTAGAGAATAAATCAGGCCTATAACTAAATTACCAATTGAAAGTGCAGTTGTGCTCCTTTGATACCTGAACAACATATCAAGAGCCATAAAATGCATTAATAACGGTTGTGATGGCTAATGGGAAGATTTTTATAAAGAGCTGGTAAATTTAGAGAAATTGTATACTTACACGTATGATAGCGAATGAATAAGATTTTGTAGATCATCGGGAGAAAAACCTATTTCATCGAGCAGGACATGGTAGTGTGCTGGCCTTGACGTGCCCTATTATTAATACATGAATCAAAATAAGAGATAATAAAATGGAATAGAAAAACTAACCTTAGCTACTTACTGAATGCCTTCATTCATAAAAAACAAACCATAAAATGAGTAGAGATGTCGTAACATTTCAATGCCAACATATTAGGAATTTCTTCTTTTAAAAAATTAGAATTACATATTAGGAACTTACAATCATTCCGGCATGAGCACACATGTAGAAGTCATAATTTTTTGGATGTACAACTTTCGTGTCAACAACCGTTCCTACAAAGAGAGAGTATCAACACAACTGGAATAAGGGGAATATTAATGAACAATTTTAAAACCAATCTTAGAAACCGACCAGGTGGAACATTTTCAGAGGCACCAGGTAGAAAAAATTTTGTATGGTGATTTTTTTGTGCTACAATAACCGTGAACTTCGGAATGTTAACCTCTCCAAGATGTTGGTAAGCCTGCAGTAAAATGAGCATCTCAGTATCTAGTATTACATTGAGGACTAATCCCAGGACAAACAAATTCATCAAATGCCCACGGTTAAAATAAAAGTTTGCCATGCAATTTTGCTGAATAGTGACTAAAATGTCATGGACCTTCGTAGGAGCCTTTAACGCACTTTGTAGAAGCATAATATCACCAAGTGAAGCACTGATCATTTAAAAAACTACAGCCAATTTTTTTACCAGCTCAGAGGGATTAGGGAACATAATTGTAGGCAAAGTACCTTGACTATTTGATCCAACTCAATGTTCAAAACTTGATTAAATTGAGATTCACTAACTCCATCTCTGAGAGAAAAAAATAAAATCTCGAGTAAGGGAGGGAGTCAAAGCAACGAAGAGTAAGGACATGATTATAAACAAACTACTTAACCACCATGGTCCTACCTAAAGACAATAATCTGAGTTGGTTTGCGGCCCTTGCTGGTGCTATAGAAATCTAAAAGCAATTCCCTGCATCACAAAAGATGAGCACTTAATTAGTAAAATATTAACCACTATTCCTCAAACATATATGATGGATATTACACAAACTAATGACTTGATGGTACAATAAGTTTAACCAACAAATTCAGATCATTCAGAGATTTATGAGTGAAAATTCTATTATATTGTCTAGTTGTGTAAATATCAACATTTCTTTTATTGAAAAAAAAGGTCTTCCAGGTGAAAAATAGTTGCCAATGAAAAATACCTAATGATACCATCATCATTGCCATCCTCCCGAGGCTTAAATAGAGCATCAATCATTTCCACCTTAGGCGATTGGGTCCGAACAGCTGCTCTATACCTTGATATCAAGGGCCAGGATCTGGATCCAACAACCTAAAAGACCAACTGTTAACTGGCTTGCCAAATAAGTTAATATCAAATAACAAGTAACAAAAATTATAGTTACTGCAGCAATTGATGGAACATCTGATCGTCCAGGAGACCCATGAGACACATCCATTCCCAAGATCAACGTTGGAGTATCTTTTATCAATGGAACACAAGATGCATGCTCAATGGCCAACAGTGAGTTTATACCTCCCAGCTAAAAAGGAAAGAAAAATGAATTAGCATAAGGAAACTTAACCTAAAAATAATGACTAAGTAGAAACTGCTCAAATTTTTACCTTGGAGTTAATCTTAAGAAGTACATTAGTAATGTACTGATCATTAATTTTAGTGGGGGAAATGCACTGTGTAAAAATCCCAAAGTCGCATAAACACTTTTTCTTCCAAGGTCCTTTCACAACACAAACGGAAAGAAAGAATGAATTGATTAAGAGTAAACAACCCAATTAAAAGAATGAAACGAGGGAAAAAATGCAATTTAACAGTGTCAAAGTCATATGGACGCTTCTTCTAGGTTCCTTTTCCAATGAAAAGTCTAATAGACAACATATTGCATGAATGATCAGGATCTATAGAAAATAATACATAAGGAGGAGAGAAAATTCAGACCGTAAATATTCGAATTTTTCTTTTCTGGGAGAACACAAAGAATAAACGTTGGTCCATCTGACATTTTTGCCATCATCTGTTCGAACATATTTTCAACCCTGTCAACAGGGCTGGCTCTTCTAGAATGCTGGTCTTCCTCAATCAAGGTAATTGGTCTTTCAATATGCTGCAAATATATGTACAAGAGTCCAATAAGACAGACATTACAATAGAAAGAATTATTTCGTCAAAGCATGCAGCATATGAAGGTACAAGAGTAATAGAAAGAAAATGATGCAACATAATGCATAGTCTATTAAACTTACAATCCCTTTATTTCTTCCACAATTTATAAGTTCACGTGATATGTAGCTAATATCACAACGTGCTGAGAAATTGACAACAACCCAACGGTTAATGCGAGTGGGATTCAGAAGTGTCTGCAAAAGGAAAGAAAGCATGTTACATCAAATACAAATACAAAGACTAAAAAAATCCATTGATTAGAAGAAGGCATGCATAAATTCTAATAACATATTAAAATCACATTTCCCTCCCTAGAACTGCAAATAGTTTCAGGCTTACCTTGTTATTAAAGTTCCACCGTCCATTACGTGGAATACAATCATCACTTCTACCAACCTTTAACTGAAATCAAAATTGTTTATTAAGGCAGAACAAAAGATTCTTGTAACAAGGATGCCACTGAAAATCTCTCACCCACTAAAGCAAGACAAATCTACCTTTGGAGATTCAAGTACACGACCCTCAACCTGTGTCAGTTGTCTATCTATTTTTACTCCACACTGAGCTAGCACTGGATCCTCATCATATCGATAATTTTTCAAAGCCTGCCAGATAAATCTCTGTAAAAAAGTGCGTATTGAGAATAAAAATTGTATGATTTCAGATTTTTGAGAAAACTTACATCAGTAACAATTTTTATTTTTTCTTGAGGCTTCTGCCTTGATTTTTCTACCAAAGATGCTCTTTGCATTGAAGACAAAGCTTTTGTGTAGCGTTGAAGTGAAACAAGTGAGCACAACTAAAAGCCACCCAAAAGAAGAAATAATGTTAAACGTTTCTAAAACAATATCATCATGAAAAATCAATATTACTTTTAAGCACAACAATTTCTTCAAACCTCTAAAGGGATATAAGTTGGTCGTTTAGGTTTCCCAACATCTAGACATGGCAAATAAGCAGAATGAGTCAGTTCAATGCCACAGTGTCTGACAAAGTATTCATAAACAGTAATATCAACCATCTGCCCATCAGCGCTGCCATTATTCTTCAGTTTCATGGAAAAACTATGACAAAAGCGAAGATGGAAGGTTAGAATCTTTCAAAAAAAAAAAAAAAAATGTAGCAGAAATTTTCCTTCCAAATAGTTTCGTGCAACAATGACCTACAATTGTTGGTTACAAGGCTTTTCACTTAAACCAATGATTTTAAATTCCATGTTCCGATGACTTGCCTTGACTCTCAAATTCTTTAACATTTTTTTTGCCTGAACATTAGCAAAAACAAGAATGAAAGAGATGTTACAGCGAAAAGAAGTGCAGCACCAAAATTGAGAACTGAATAATGTACTGGTCAGTTCTCTACCTTTGCCCAATCAATATAGCGTGGTTCCCGTACATTCTGATTGGCTATTAGGAAATCAATCACTGGTCCAGGCTTCAGGATCATTGTGGTAGAAACATCTGCAAAATGATACAGAGTATATCATATTGATGATGAATGGCATATGACATACAAAATCTTATATCAATTACAAGACTTACAAAAGAAAAAGAATAATAATGAATAAAAGTATTACCCATATTCAATGATAATCCATCCTGTGCCAACCTAAAGCTAGAATGGAATCCCCGTACTCCTGTTACCCCTCCTCCTACATCAGCAAAGTTCCTTGAGTCATCATGAAAGAATGACTGCCTTACTAAAAGGCATCCCCTACATTATCAACAAGATGTTGTGAAGATATTAGTTGACAAACATTACCAAAAGGCATCCCCTATATACGTCTGCGTGTGCGTCAGTGAGTGAGAGAGAGAGGGAGAGTTAGCTTAGGACACAATAGGACCCAATTACCGGTTAGCTGCTTGCTGCCTCAGAATAATGTCAAGCACTCTTAATGCATCCTGAGTGCTGCCATTATCTTCCTCTGATCCCTTGAGGGCAGTAAAAATGGATTTCATTGGAATTTTAGTAGCAAAGCTTAGCTCAACCTTAAAAGTCTTCGACTGAAAACTACGCTTAAACCTCTTTCCAGTCCCATTTGGGCTCCCACTTCCCCCAGAGCTACCTGTTTCTCTGTAACAGAAGTAACTGTAAGCTATAAACGAGAGAAATATAAGTATTTAAGAGGAATATGAAATGATATATGGACGTACATTTTTGCACACGATCCCTCTAGCACTACAGAGAACTCAAGCTTTTTTTGTGGCAGGGGACCAATGGTGTAAAGACATTTTTCTCCATCGTATGCAAACCTTTTATTAGCAAGTTCAGCAGAGTAAGTTTGATAAAGTTTATCCATCAATTTCCTCCCAATTTCCTTCCCTTCGACGGGCCTGCTATCTTCATAGCATATTGAAACCTGCAAGCCAAAAGCAACAATAAATATAAATATTAAGCGCAAGGGGAGGAATAGCAGCAATAAATGAAAGGAAGCTAAGAAGAGATAATTAGAAGAAAAATCCATACGGCGTATTGATAGAAAACTAAATCTGGAGCATTAACAGATACTCTGAAGTGGTTAGTGAGCAAAGGAATGCGTCTCCCTTTACTTCCTACACCACGTCTACTCATGATGGTATACGTAGGAGGCATTGCTTTTTCTGGCTTCATATCATGAGGTATAGATGGCGCCAGGGGCAAAGGAGAGGTTTCGCTTGTTTTCCCTTCGGTATTGGTAATGTTAACCATCTTTTAAACCAAAAGGAAAACCTGGAGCAGTGAACGAACATAAATTAAAAACTAATAAAGAACATAATATCTTCATCAAACACACAAGTTGAGAACATATTAAGAACTTGACAATGCTATAACATCTCAATGTGTCTAACAAAAGTCAATGGATAACAAAACAGAAGCTAAAAACAAAGACAGTCTAGACAAAAGCATCAGAACTCGGACAAAATTTAAGAGTGTTCCAATGAAAGCGAACTTTTGATCGCCGATAATCAAGCTTCGCCAGTTGATATAAAAGCAAAAAAATCATATAATAAACCAAAACATCCAACCAGCAAGGGATATCATGCACATGATCCAACGGTTCAAGAGTCCAGTTAACAAACAACAGAGTTTAGGCCGCTAAACATAATAGACAAGAAAAATCTAGGAAATCAAAACAATGCACTGTAACTCGAAGAAAATAGAAATCGCAGTAGTATATTGCATGGAAAGGAAGAAAGCATCCATCGCATTCGGAAACAATGCAGAAAAATACACAGAGAAAAAACCACTGCAAATTCTCAATTCGATCGATACCGATAAATAAGAAGAGCAGCGACAGAAGAAAAGGCGTCAAAACAAAGTCAAACAAAAAACGGAAAGAGAAGAATGGCATACCAGTAACAGAGAAGAAGAATGAAGCAAAGAATAGAGAAAAGAGATGAAGAAGAGAAACCTGAAGAAATCGGAACTCCGTTTAGGGTTTTGAGAGGAAGAATAAATTTTGGGGAAGAAAAATAGTAGAGTGGTTTGGGTATTCTGAAGTGGCTGTAATGGCTTCAGAGGAAGACGAAGCGCGCGAGAGGGAAAAGAAAATAGCCAGTGTTCATTTTGGAAGGAAATTTTTGGAGCCTTTTTTTTTTATTTGGTGTGAGCGATGGGGAAGCAATACGGTACGGTCACGAAGATCGTTTATATCCGTACGTGGAGTTTTTTATACTCATCAAAGCCGTATATCTGAACGGCTAACGATTCGTGAATACTTTTTCAATGGACGGATTTGCTCTTTGGGATTCAACGGTGGTGATTTGCTTCTTTAGTGTAGTCCCGATGTTCGTGTACGATTCTAGTTGCCGTCGGGGAAATTGAGTGAATTTTCAAAAGTTATTGTAATCACAATAGCAAAATTTTCAAAAATTAAATATAATATTGAAAAAGTTTTGAAAAAAAAATTAGTTTTTTCCTTTTTATTATTTTTTTATCTTTAATTTGTAATTTTCTTTGATTTGATTGGTCGGATTTGATCTATTTCGAAAATTTTATTTAGATTTGAATTTTATCTATTGGTTATTAGATTATTTATTTTAGTTTTTCAGATGTCGTGACTTTTTATTTTAAATTATAACAATTTTATAATTTAAATGTTATAGATCTTAATCTTTCTTAACCTAGGTAGATTTTTTAGAAAACTACCATCTAGACTTATCTATAGTTTTAACGTTTTTCTAAAAACTAGATTAAGTTTAGGGAATTTTGAGAAATAGGTGAATCCGTTATACACTAGGACAAGCATACGAGTATCAACATAAAAGATAACACACACGCATAAAGTTGTTAACCTAGTTTGATGTAACAACACTTACGTCTAGGAGGTTGTACGTCTAGAATCACTAATATGAAAATAGTTTACATATATGTAATAAAAACACTCAGATAATGTTTAAGAAGTACATAACTGTTCATATGAGAACATGTTAGGCTCCCCCTAACTTTGACGTTCGTATAGTGAGTTGAATGTCAAGAATCATCGTTGATCAAATGCAGGTTTGCGAGACTTGACTCCCTGAGTGTTCTTCACGAATCACGTGACCAATTTTTCAATCTTAACAAAAAAAAAATGATCTACAAAAACATTAATTTTTTATGCAATTGTAGTGATATTTTGTCATTTGTGTAAATATTTTGACTTTTTATTATATTTGAAAATACCAAAAAATAATATTTTAAAACCTAGATATATCATTTACGTGTAGATTTTTTTTTAAATCAAATTTGTTATTTTTGTATGGAAAAATTATTATTGACCTGGATTTGGTTTTTTATTTTACTTTTTTAATAGAATTTTGTTTTTATTTAAAAAAAACAGGGAAAATCTAAATTTATATCTTTTTCTTTGTAGTTTTTGTCCATTTAAACCTTGAACCAATAATTGTATCAATTTAAACCTTAAACTTTGAGAGTTGTATCAATTTAAACTTCAAACTAATAATTGTATGCATTTAGACCCTAAACTTTTACAAGTGTATCAATTTGACTATGAACTTATATTCATATATCAATTTAAACCATCTATTATGATTTATTTGGACACATTTATGAAAGTTGGGGTTTAAATGGATATATATATGAAAGTTCAAAGTTTAAATTTATGCATTGATGAAAGTTTAAGATTTAATTTGACACAACTATTAGTTTATAATTTAAATTGATACAACTCTAAAGTTCAAGGTTTAAATTGATACAACTATCAAAATTTATGATAAATCGATGATATTTGTCCAAAATGATTATCATTCACTATTTTTTTTTATCACAATCTTATAGTGGTTTCGGTTTATTTATTTATTTACTTTTAAATTTTATCTTATCATTATTGTTTTTTTTAAATTAGTTTTCTTTCTTCAATTTTTACAATGTTTGATTTAAGATTTAAATCTTATGTAATTTAAAGATTAAACTAAAAAATAAATGTTCTCAATTTTGTATGGCTTTATTGATAAATGAGTATAATTTTTCAAAATTTTATTTTGGTTTTATTTAGATTAAATAGCCTCTAAAAAACAAAACATTCATGCATATATTCGTTAATTATAAAGTTCGATTATCATATTAAATATTTACGGACATCTCTAACATCTTTTATAAACATTTATAAAAATAAAAAGTTAAAAAGTCATATATTTAATTCTATATGAGTATGAGTACTAACAACGATATACATATTTTAATTCAAGAACACAAGCAACTTAATTACTAATCTAAACAAACTTTATAAAATTCGTGACATTTGATATTAATATTATATCAATATATTCGTAAAATTGAAATCTCCATATTGATATATGTTGAGTGATACAATGTTAAACTTGCTCTCATCAATTAAATAAAGTTGTTGGGCCAACTGGTAATTTAAAATGATATCAGAACAGTGTGGTCCAAGAGGCATTTATAATATATAATTAAATTTATCTTCACCCATCAACATAAATTTTTTCATCAAGTCGTTTATTACAAGAAGTTCTTGTATTTTGGTCAATTGGTGATTCAAGAATATCAAACTATAAGTTAGGAGTATAATTTGACACGTGGGAGAGAATTTGTGAATGAGAATGTGAGTGGTGATGAGTGAAAGAGATCACGTGCAACGTCACATGGGGAGATTCATTTGTGTTTGTGAATTGCGATATCAAAACAAATAAATAAAAGGTAAATTAGCCACCCATCTGTAATAATAATAATAATTATTATTATTATTACTGTTGTTGTTATTTTTATTTTTTATTATTATTAAATTATGTACCCAAATTACCTATTTACATAATTTAAGGGGTTTGCCTAAATTTGTATTTTTTTCAAAATTCAAACGAGAAAAAATAAAAAGGTTGGAAGGGCGAAGGGGGCACAAAAATTGAGTGCTGCCCACAAGAAAGGCTCGGTTGGGGCCCACTGATGACGTGTCAAATGGCTATTGGAGGGGACCTCCTGAGCAGGACCAGGTATGTGGGTGTCAGCTGACTGACGGGCACGTGGCCCCATTCGCAACAGTGAGGAAAAATAATAATAGTAATAATAATAATAATAATAATAAAAGCTATATTTGACCAAAGTAGTTAAATCATTTTATTCTTTTTCTTTTTTGCCCCCAAAAGATGCACCCTTTCTTTATTGTGCTTTGTAAAGCGTTGTATAAGTAGATTAATTCGTAAAATGTGATTTTATTTATTGCAGAAAGTGTAAATACGTTCTTAAATAGTAAATATATTATATTTTTGACGTAGTTTCAATTTTCAAAATTATTCAATCGATCAGGTATTTATTTAAATTTTGATCACAGCCTTTTCAATTTGTATTTAATTAGTTTTTTAATGTTTAAAAATATTAAATCATTCATGAAAAACAAGGTAAATTTTGGAGGGGTTTCAAAAAATATAGATAAATCAAATACCAATTTCGAAAATCAAATTATCAAAACTCAAGATACACAACCATGTATTTCCATTGCACGGTGTATTAACACATGCTACACATTTCTTCTACGCTCATTTTGGTCGTAAGATGATGTTTTTAGGTGGAGGAACGAGTTTACATGTCTTGTTAGCGACGAGCACCCAAAAAGTGTTTAGTTTTGTTTTTTTGTTGGGATTTATTTTTATCAAATTTAATGTGCTTTTCAGAAAAGTATCATGGAAATTCAATTTGAGAGTCAATGAAACGAAAACGGGTTAAATCGGAGCTAAAACGGATAAAATGTGCAAAATTGCGAAAATGCCCTTTAGTAGTATTCATGCGAGTTACTGTCCACAGTGTCGAAACACTTTAATACTATTGTTCATAGTGTCAGAACTCATCAAAAAATCAAAAATTTGACTTTTCTCCATATTTGCACACAACTGTTGGCACAAATGACAATAATTTTGTTTTAGTTATCATCGACTTTAAAACTTAGATAATAGAATAATTTTTTTTTAATGGTTTCATATTATCGTCTTTTCAAATAACGAAAAAAAAATAAACAACAACAAATCTTCTATCTAGCTTAAAGAGAGAAACAATGAAAAATGGAAAAAACAAATCTTCTATCGAACTTAGAGAGAGAGACAATTGCTCTAGTAATTATATTAGTGAATCAATATGTTAATAATTCACTATTGTAATATATATAATGCAATAATTTTTATTCTAATATTTTTAAACTCAAAATGAAGCACTGTTTCATTCGTATTAGTCAATACTTCAAACAATCAAATCTTTTTTTTTTTTTTTTTATGTTTTCTCTAAATTTTGGATCTTATTAAATTGTTTTTATAAATAAATGCAAGTAATTTTTTTACACATTCATCTCATGCATACATTGGAAGATTCAATACACTAATGTAACCACTTCCACTCCGAATACATGCATCTGGTGGGCATCAATTTCATTCGATCTTGAAGAGTCACGTCCCATCAACCTCAAATGTATTAAGTTTCCTAAAACTCCGTTTTTCAAATATATAAATTTTTTTATAAACTAAAAATTGAAAAAAAAAAGTCACCTTCATTGTCTTCCATGTAGACACCTATGTTTTGAAAGTCACAACAACTCGACACATGGTAAAAATGAAAATTTATAAAAATTGCAGGAGTAAAATAGGCATGCAAAGACTCTCTCTACCTCTTTTAATGTAATAGAGATTGATATGTATATCTATTTATTGTTATTTTTAAAAAACTCATATCACTTTCTTATTGTGTGATCCAAATAATATACGAAAAACAATATTCCATAAGCACTTAGAAGAAGAATTGTAAAAAATGACAAAATTGACAAAATATGTATAAAATATAACAAAATTTCAAATTCTATAAATGATAGATATTGATAGACACTAATATGCTTCTATCAGTTTTTATCGAAGATAGAAGTCTATCAATATCTATCAATGTTAATCATCAATAAAATTTTAAATTTTATTATATTTTTTAAATATTTCGATATATTTAACTATATTTGAAAATATCCATTAAAAAAATTGGTATCGTAAAGGAATGAATGATATTGACTTGATAAAACTAAAACAATAATCACATTATACAACTAATCTCATCATTAAAGGAAAAAACATGATAGCAAACCCCACCATAATATATATTGAATAATATAAAATATTTACAAATATATACATATATATATTGAATAATAAATATTATAATTAACAAGTGATTTTATCATTGTATGAACTATTAAAACTGTTTTATCTACAAGCACAACCTAGCTCCTTCTATAGTTATTGAATCATCATATTCAATAAATTATTAAATAAAATAGATGAATCAAACCAATTTATTATAACATTGAAAAATAAATATTTATTATTAGATAATAAATAGAGATTAGCTTCGAATTAATATATATATGTATGTATGTATGTATGTATGTATGTATGTATAAAAGTTAAACCATTTACTAAGTTGACATGTTAATTGTAAGGTGTACATACATAATGAACTTACATTCAAGAACAATGGAATCTCATCCAACATAATTATCAAGCTTATAATATTAATTGTTCTCCAATGATTACTAATTATTAAAAACTCTTAATTACTTGTATAACTCGCTGAAACGAGCACGGTTCAACTAACGTAGGTATTTATAAGTACAGTTCAACTAATATAGCATAGTTATTGTATTATCAACTTCGAGGCTAATAAATCTATTTTCGATGAAGAAGAGTCTTAGGTCATGACTCATGCCTGCATTTCATCTATCTTATTGTCCAATTGTTACTTCAATATTTTGATATAAAATTCAGTAATAGCTAACTAATACGATTTGAGAAATATAAAATACAAGCTCAATTGTCATATTAGTTTAAAACATATTCGTATTAATTCGAATAACTAAATAATAAATTGAAATCAAAACTTTTCCTAAACTATAAAATCAAATATAAAACTATTTTAAAATTAAAGGGCAACAATTATAGGTATCAAACTAAACCATAGGATAGGATAACTAAAAAAAGACTAAATCATAGGAATCAAATTAACAATTTGATAGATTTCAAAGCCAATCTTATTTACCATATATTTCCAAAATATAATATTTATTTAACATTAATCTCTTTTTATTCATATGTGCATTTTTTGAGTAGAGATGTATATAAGCCTTAATCGAGATATTTGAGTTGATAAAAATTGAACCCTGTTGGTTCAATGTGTAAAAGATCAACCCTTGGGTCACCGAGTTGTTTGTTTTTTTCCTTTGTAATTTAGACTATTTTTTTCAGTTGTTCATCTTCTACTAAAGATTTAATTTCTTCAGAGAACAAAATGTCATATTTGCGTAAATGAACTAAATATGTTACATCAATTTTTTAAAAACTTATAATAAAACAAACCACCAATATTTTATGTAAAGTCAAAATGTTTACCTTCAAATATATCAAAGCTAAGTTCACATAAAATCCAAACTACATTCAAATTCATTCAAAATAAGAATAAAAAGTATTAAAAAACATTCGATGTAAAGTTTAAGTCTAATACAATAATAATAATAGTAATAATAATAATAGTAGTAGTAATAATAGAAAGGTCGAATGGGTCGGATTGACACGGTTACTAAATCTTATAACCTAATATAATATGAAATATATTTTTTAAAAAAATTGTATCCTAATTAAACCCAAAATAAGATGTAATTCAACCCAACATACCTTTGGGTTAGATAATCTGGTCTATGCGCATTAAAAGTGTAGACCCATAATCAGATAAGAGGATAAAAAAAATTTAAAAAAGAAGGAACGATGGAGGGCATTCTGGTACTTTCCGGAATTCTTCGGTGTAGCTCTTATCCGAAATAATAATAATAATAATAATAATAATAATAATAATAATAATAATAATAAACAAAAGCAAGAAAACGAGAATCTCGTAGAGCAGAGAGGAGGAGGAAGAAGAACAAAGAGGAATCGGAAGGCCGTTAGAGCGGAGAAAGAAATGGAGCACCGGCACGGGCGGTAACAGTTCTTCCATAGGAGGTGGTAGCTTAAACATTCAAGAACCTGCAAAAACTCCCTTGCATTTTGTCTACCATCTCCAAAAACCTCTTGATTTTCATTCCTTTTTCACCTAAAACACTCCGTATTCTTCTTATTATTCATCCATGCGGCGAGGTAGAGCCACGGATCCATTGACGGGGCCAGAATCAGTCCAAGAACCTGTTAAAGAAGTCCGATTCAGAGGCGTTCGGAAGCGTCCATGGGGCAGATACGCGGCCGAGATTAGAGATCCTTGGAAGAAAACTCGAGTTTGGCTCGGCACCTTCGATACGGCGGAGGATGCTGCCAGAGCTTACGATGAAGCCGCTCTCTCTCTCCGTGGACCGAAGGCGAAAACGAACTTCCCGTTGCATCCATCTACTATCTCTGTTCATCAACAAATTCCATTCTCGCAGCAGTTTCATGATTCCGGTGGATTCTGTGAGATTAGTAACATTATTCCAGTTAATAAACCTACATCGAGTAGTCTGAGCTCCACCGTGGAGTCATTTAGCGGGCCACGGCTTTCGATTCCGGCTCCGTCAGTTCCAAAGCTCCGCCGGAAGTCCCTGCCACAGGTCGCTCCCGACGATTGCCATAGCGACTGTGATTCGTCGTCCTCGGTTGTTGATGACAGTGGGGAATATGCTCACTCGTCGTCAATTCGTAGAGTTTTGCCGTTCGATCTGAATCTACCTCCTCCACTGCCGCCGCCGCATGACGTCGATATATCCGGTGATGATCTTCTTGCCACTGCTCTATGTTTTTGATATAATCCTGATTCTCAATCACCAATACCAAACGGTTTACTCTCTCTCCATTATCTATTTAATATTCCTATCGATTGGGTAGAACTTAAATGATAACTTTGTCTCTCAATATGCTGCTTGTTGAATTAGAAAAATTTGCTTCTCCACTCCTTAATTTCTTAGTTCATGAAGTAGATTAGCATCTGGATTTTACCAACACAAGTTCTCTAAATCTTTGTCTCTGTCTCTATGTCCTTAAACAAAAGGAAAGAAATTTGGTAAGCAGTTCTACATTTTGATCTGATCATCAGGTTAACCACATCAAATAAATTCATCATGTTCTGAAATCCAT
Source organism: Cucumis cinereus (assembly GCA_037974625.1). Classification (NCBI taxonomy): domain Eukaryota; kingdom Viridiplantae; phylum Streptophyta; class Magnoliopsida; order Cucurbitales; family Cucurbitaceae; genus Cucumis; species Cucumis cinereus. The sequence goes on along the minus strand of JBBPDJ010000019.1, from coordinate 2,029,847 downwards.
TTCACTTAACCTTGTTCAATCAATTCATAGGAAATATCACAAGCATCAGGATTCAAAATTCATCTCTATTTGGGAATTCCACAGAATAAAAGTTCCTCTCAAATCAAACCCCCCTTGGATTCCCTCATTTCTTTCTCCCTTTTTCTTCACTATGGATTATTATTGCGTCTGGTACACATAATCACTATATTCTTAGTCTACTTTTCATTTTTTTTGCACATGTTAGAGAGGCATTTAAATTCATCATTTCATACTGAAATCTTTACCACAAATCCAATGTCATACTAAGCATGCCATCACATTGATGGGACTGAATTCAAATGACCCATAAATATAATTTTCAGATTTCTTTAAAAAGTAAATTAGAATTTAGAAGCAAACGGGTGGAGTAGATTTTTGAGCCCAATTCAATCTGTTCTTCAGATAGGGTTTGCTCAAATCCCCACGAAAGTGTGAGACCTAAAGCCGCCCAAAAAGGAGAAGAATATGTTGCTTTAGCTATCATTCTTTTGAACTTGGGTTGGAAAATTATTCCATGTTGACTGATTTTTTTAAAAGTATTTAGATTAGTTTTTATTGTCTTAATTGCTTATTAAGCTGGTTAATTTTATCTTAATTTTTCATTTTATTAAAGATGTTTTGGATGTTAGATGGATTAATTATTAATACACATAAGTTTACTTTGACTTGAAAGTTGAAACAATATTGGTAAAGTACTTTTAGAATGGTTACTATTGATCCATTAATTTTTTTGTAAAATATTTATTTTGTTGCCAGTTTTGTTGAGGGGGGTAGGTGAAATCTTAAATATTTCTCTTCTATAATTATTTTGATTAAATTTAAATTGAATAATTTTGCCTCTTTTTTTTTAATTTTTTTTTTTATATAAAGGAAGTATGAAGTATCCATGGGAAGAAGTTATTATTTTTGTATTAATATTATTATTATTCTTTTAGCTAAACAAAATATGATTTACCATTTTAGATTGATTGATTTCAAATCATTTAACTTAAACTAGGTTTAAATGATGATTAACATATAGTTCTTTCATTTGTGGTCTCTTTGTTAACCTTGGGTTATATTTGCCAAATTGGGAAGAAGACATTCAAATTTAACGCTCATTTTTACTTTTTTAACAACTAAGGTAGGAGATCAAACTTTCAACGTCTACGGAGGAAAATCATAAAAATTACCATTAAGTTAAGCTTACTATCTTCCAACTAATAAATGAGTTTGGATTCCTTAACACTAAAAAACGAATGTAGTTTGTAGTCAGAACGGGCATAATTTAGCACTGGTAGACATGTTTAAGAAATCGTGACGAATCAAAGCAAACATTTTAAGTCGTTGTTTATAGGTTGTATTGTTTCGAGGGTATTCAAGGTGAGGAGAGAAAATTGATATTTTTTAAACTTTAAGGACCAATACAACATAAAAGGAAAGTTCAAAAACATGTTAGATGTCTTTTAAAGCTTAAAGAATCTAATAGACAAGCAGTGAAAAGTGATTCTATGAGTTTCTTTTGACTAGAGAAAAAGTGTTTTTCAACAAAGTTATTTTCATTTAAACAATTTCTTTGATTTTAAAACTGTTTTAAAATTAAAAAAAACTCGTGTTTGGCTATACTTTGTCAGGAGTATTTGACTATATAACAAAACGTTTCTATTAATTTCAAATTACTATTATTAAAAACTATAACCAAAAATCAAATGGGAAATTGTATTGGATATCGAAAACATGTATCTTATGTTACAAATAACAAAGCTTGGGGATTTAAGTACTAATCAAAATTCTTAGGTGAATTAATGATAAACAAATCCAATCAAAGCTCTTGGGCTGTGCTAGTTTAAACTAGCTAGGCTTACTATGTAATATGTATATATATTTAACTTATATATTAATATAATACATAGTACATGTTTATACTATCTGATACATACGTATATTTAAGCTAGAATCGAGAGTCTATACTACTATACTAGAGAGGTGATTATATTTTTCATAAAATACTGTAGGTTTTGAAACTTTATCGGAACAACAAAAGTGTTTCGAAAACTTATTCGAACAATAGGATTATTTTGTTAGAAGGTATTGAGATATCTCTCCAAGAGACGTACTCGACGAAATATGACTCTTGAAAAAGACATATTTCTACCTTTTTTCTGAACAAAAACCATCCTATTCTGTGAATAAGTTTCAGAAACATTTTTGATTTTTTTGTTCTGATATCAGTTTCAAAAGATCCAAAATTTTAGATTAATCAAAGGAACTGTGAAAGTACATTTTTGACGACATAATTAGAGACGAGTTGGTTGGTTTTCTGAGTTGGATGAAATGAGTCCCAAAAAATGTACTTGTTTGCATCTGTGCAAGTAAACATGCTGTCCCGATTGCAGGCATACCCCATTTCAAACATCCCCGTAGCACAACATGCTGTTGATGTCACATCAAACCCTGTCAATGAAACAGATAAAAAAGTAAAAAACCTTGATCAAGAAAGGAGAGACAGATATATAATATTGGAGGTGGACGTTACCGTAGAGAGAAGGCTTTTTGATCATGCTCATGAGAACGTCATAAGGATTGGAAAACACCAACTGGATGCCGGGAAGGTCCTTGTTAAGTTTCACAGTCAAAGCCTTGAGTTTGTTGTTGAAATCCAGCGCAACATTGTTGTAACTCTCCAAACAGTCATTGCCTCCAAAAACGTTTCTCGTTCTTTCCAACGGCAAGCACCCCATCGGAGGTAGCCCACCGAGGGAAATTTTCCGAGCGCCGAGGCCATAGAGCTTCTCGATAAACCCGCCCGCAATCCCGACCAGAAAGTCTTGGTATTGTTGGATGTTGTATTGTGATGAACGGCCAGGCATTGTGTAGTAATTCTCCAGAAAGTCATTGGTTCCTAAGCTCATAACATATAAAGCTTCTTTTATTGTTTCATTTGCTGTGGATGAGCCTTGATATGCTATCAACTTTGCTTGATATTCCTTATAGTATTCAAGTTGCTTCCATAATGGTATCACTGACTGCAATTATATATTATAAATTTACTTAAGTTCCATTTCAAAATTAGACTTTGGTTTTTGAAAATGTTTACGACAAGAGTATAAGTAAGTAAAAAGTAACGTTATGAAAATTACCAAAACGTTGGAAGTGGCATTGTCATAGCCAGTTCCAGCAGAAGCAAAAGTGAGTCCAGTGGCCAAATCGGAGATGTTATATGCAGGATCCAAGTAAGCCGGAATAGTCGGCTTCAACCCAAATGACTCAGAAATGAAATCCGTCGGAATTCTTCCATTCGAAAATCTCCCTGTCGCCTTCCCACCAGCGAAATCCCGACCGTATGGAAAGAAGTTGCTTCTTGCAATGGTGGGAATGAAGTTGTTATTTCCCGCATCCACCGACGAGTCACCGAAGACGATGACCGCTGAAACCTTTGCAGCTTCGGTTATCGTTTTCGGAGACAACGAAAGGTGGAAGGGAACAGTAATAGTCAGAAAGCATAAGAACACAATGTATGCCATAACTTTGATGAATCAAAAAACAAAGTGTTGGTGAAACTGAAAGGGAAGAGGAGGAGCAATGGATCACTAAATAATTAAATATGGTTGTTGGGATTGGAGGGGGAATTAAATGTGAGCTTCAACTGAAACTATTAAGAATGGAGAAGTTGTTGGGTGGATTTTAATTGTTACTAACAAACATTAAATGGAATCATATTCATACATACATATATACGTTACGAGCTTAGTTTATAAAGTAGGGTTCGTTCGAGTCGTTAACGATGACATATACGTAGTTCTAAGTAATTTAGAGATTGACTTTCGAAAGGTATTCATATAATGTATTAATTTAAAGCGTTTCCTTACCTAATTTTTTTTAAGTGTTTGAAATTAAAAAGGGTTTGAAGAAAGGCATTAAATGGGTTTCTAGAAAAAGGAGAGCCAAAAGAAAAGGGTATGATTAATGGAGTTGGCAAAATATAAGTAATAACCATAGCATCACTTTCACTTTCCTCCCCAACTACCTCAAGCTCATAAACGACACGTCGTAATGAACAAATGAAGAAATGTGGAGAGTTAATTTAATGATGGTAGTTGAAACCGCCCATGATAACGACAATATCATGAGTGTCGGATTGAACAGAAAAGGAGGTGGAGATGGGCCTCCGTGATTTCTTTATTTATTTATATATATACTATACTTAATACTATATGATATAATAATAATATACATCAATTTATAATCTATATAGTTCAAATAAATTTAACAAATATCAATTCTTTTAAAGTAGTATGGTAATATATTATAAATTATATAATATTGTAAAATATTTAAATTTAAAGTGCTTTGAATTTTGTTCTATTTAAATTCTTATATACTTCGTTTAAAATACTAAAATTTATAATGTATTAATTGAAATAGAACGAATCTCTAATTTTCAAAATTATATAAAATTTTGATGTCACACTCTCATGTAGTACATATAATTATATTTCATTGCTTTCATTCTATTAATTGTAGAATGTCTCAACAAATATGAAGTCTTTGGGAGTGTCATTTGACCTTTTGAATTTTGGACTTAGCCTAACTCTCTTTTTATTCATTTATTTTTTACAAACCTAACTTCGATTGTATGGTGATAACCATTTTATTTTTTAAAATTAAGTCTATTTTTTGGTTTTTTTTTATATATTTTAAAGTAAAAGAATTATATTCTTAACCAATTATTATTTTTTTAAAACCAATTTTTATGCACCGTTAAGTAACTATTTTCATATGTTTAAATACAATAGTTGAATTCTCGATTAAATTTTGAAAACAAAAAGAAGTTTTTAAAACAATCGTTTATAATTTACAAAATTTGACTTCGTATATAGAATGATTGGTAAAAAATATACCGGAAAGCAAAAATGCTAGGAGTGAAAATGATGTTTATAGATTTAATTTTTAAAAACTAAAAACAAAAAATCGAATAGTGACCAAACAGAGGCTTTAGTTCTCAAAACTTGGTTGCGTCTTTGAAGACGGTGGTAGAAAGCATATTTTAAAGCAAGAAGTTTAGAGATGCAAATTGGTGTATTTTTTTCTTATACAACAATTACGAGGTTGAAAAATCATGTCAATTACTACTGAACTAAAACTCACTTCGACGTAAATATGGATATTTATAGACTAATTAATTTTCAAAACTAAAAAATCAAATTGATTACTGAATAGAACCTTAAATTTTTAATTGTTTATGTGTTTATTGTAATATCGTGAAGTTAATTAAAAATTCGAGCAAGTCTTAGTGCTCCTGAGCGTTAAAAAAGTACACACTTTAATCTCCAAAATTTATGAATTTGCACTCTTCTAAATAGTATTCGATTATTAATTCACCTAACAAAATATTGGCATAGCGATTAACACAGACTAAAATAATTAAACATCGATGAATTGTGCGATTGGCGAATGTAAATGAAATGGTAATGGGTGCTTATTCATACACAGACTAAAAAAATAATATTTTTTTAAAAAATTATTATTAATTATTAATTAAAAGTGATGGACATAAGAATTAGGTAACCAAAATAGAGGTGATGAAGAGAATGAATTAATTAAAAGTGGAAAGAAGAGATGGAAGCAAATGGTTGACAATAATCTGGTTGGTCTTTTCAGTGGGATGAAAGGCATCCCAAAACACATATTTGTTTGCATCTGGACATGTAAATGAATTCTGTTGATTGCACAAATAGCTCATCTCAAATGTACCTGTTCCACAGCATGCCTTTCCAGCCACTTCATACCCTAAACCATTTCAATTCAATTCAATTCAATATATATATATATATATATATATATATATATATATATATATATTGATATCAG
>JBBPDJ010000019.1:2005798-2023867 GCA_037974625.1 Cucumis cinereus | reverse complement strand
TTCGATGCAATTCAATATATATATATATATATATATATATATATATATATATATATATATTGATATCAGTGAGTGTAGAAAGTGAGTAGTGGGCCTCCCTAGCTAAGGCCATTATAAGTTTGGCATAAATGGTAAAACAGCAGAGATAGAACAAAGAAGGGTTGGCAGTGTCTTAAAGAGTGTGCCTAGCTACCACAAATGCCACAAGCAGCATAAATGAATCACTAAATTTGGCTGCCACACATCTGTTGAAGTGATTAAATGAGTATCACCTCATTTTTTCTTATCAAAAATTTAAAATTAAGCATGTTTCACTTGTAGCAATACTAGTAAAATTTGACCTACAATGACAACCCTACACTCTAAAATGGCAACATGTTCATGTCTTGTCCATGACAGAAGTTAATATCAAAGCTATCTACTGTCAAATCTAGATCATTTTATACAATAATAGATAATAATAATAATAAAAAAGAAGAAGAGTAATTAAGTTACCAAATAAGTAGGGGTTGGTGATGATTTGATAAAAGATAGGATAAGGGTTTGAGAAGATGATGGTAAGGCCAGGGAGTTGGGTATTGAGATCTGTAACAAAAGCTTCCAATTTGTTGTTGAATTCCAAAGCCACGAGATTGTATTTATCAACACAATCAAAATTGGCCATTGCATTTGTTGCTCTTTCAAGTGGCAAACAACCCATTGGAGGAAGTCCTGTGAAAGAAATTTTTCTGGCTCCAACACTGTAAAGTTGTTTAATGAAAGTTCTTGCCAAACCCAATAGGAAATCTTCAAATTGTTGGATGCTAAATTGGAGTCTTCTATGAGGAAATGTGTAGTAATTCTCTAAGAAATCATTTGTTCCTAAACTTACTAAATATAATGCTTCTTTTATCACTTCATTTGCTTTCTCATTCCCAAGATATCCTCTTAGTTTTCTCTGATACTCTTTGTAAAGCTCCACTTCTTTCCATAATGGTATCACATTCTGAAATTTTTTTAAAAAAATTAAAATAGAAAAGGACCAAATGAGGATCATTTTATTATATTGTTGGTGGAAAAGGCTTACTAGGACGTCGGAGGTGGCGTTATCGAAGCCAGTACCAGCAGAGGCGAAGCAAACTCCGGTGGCGAAATCAGCAATAGTAAAAGCTGGATCTAAGTAAGCAGGAATGGTTGGTTTCAAACCAAAAGCTTCAGAAATAAAATCCGGTGGAACTTTGCCGTTAGAGAATCTTCCGGTGGGTTGTCCGGCGAGAAAGTCACGTCCATAAGGCCTAAAATTACTTTTCAACAATGTTTTAACCACATTGTTATTCCCTGAATCCACAGATGAATCTCCGAACACAATAATAGCAGAAACTTTAGCAGATGTCAATGTGAAAATCGTAAACAACAACAACAGCAACAACAACAATAAACAAGACATCATTAAAAGTGTTCTTTGGGAAAGAAAATGGAAGATATTTATAATATATATGGAGAGTGATAGAAGATGAATTGGAGGGGGTTAGATTTTGGTATAAATTTAGAGAAAGAGAGAGGGGGTGTGGTTTGGTGGGAAATTGAATGAGGATTGGGATGGAGGGTCGTTGGTCCAACAAATCTACATGCAAAATGCCAACAATATATATTATATAGTCAATTTGGTGGGTTTTCAGTTATGACTGCCACCCAGGTGGATGGCGGCCAAAATCAATATAAAAACTCTACTGAAATTACAATAATAATTAAGAATTATTGTTTAATAATTATGTCAGCTCTTGATTCCCAAACACTTGGAGAAGTTATAATGTACTCGGGATTACGATGAAATATTAGAATTAGTATTGGAACGGATTGTACGCGGAAACGTTCGGAAAGAGGGTTGACTCACAACTCACAAGCTATGGAAAGAGAATATAATACGTATTATAAATTGGGCTCAAAGTACTCAATCCAAATGTGAGTTTGATATTACAACTTGTTACAAATTCATTACATTCAAGCCTTATGAACAATCTTAAAACTCTTCTAAAGTGATCATTTGATATTTTAACTTTAAAGATTGTGTTAGACATGGATTGACTTATGATAAAAATTTTAAGAGAAAGAATAAATTTGTTGTTTCAAATTAAAGATTAGAAAATTCAACGTATAGGTAGTGATTTCATCTTACTAATTATGCAACTATATGAAAAGTTATTTTGCCATACCAATATTCGAAGGGTCCCTAAAGACATTTAAGAAAGACATATCCAAAGATATCGATATACATCAAAGTCTATGGTCCTTGTATTTGGTGATGAAGTTGGAAATGGAATAGATATTATTAACACTAAGCAAGATGGAAAAAAGGACCATCTTTAAGAAAAGGAATGAAAATAGGTTAGATTTGGCAAGACGTGGGATGTGAAAAACTGACGTTGGTTTATTTTGTAGGAAGGTGGGTAGCTCCAAGCCTATAAAAGAAGCCCATCTACTTTGTTTACAAATGTCCTAATTCAATACACTTTTAAACTTTTGTGTATTGACTCAAACTAAATTTTCTTTTGTATTTTCTAATTGTTTGCGAGTGAAAAATGGTGTGAGTAGTCAAAAGTTTTGAAGAGAGTGATTATGAAATTGGAAGCGGGGACGGGGAGTGAAAAATATTGTGTGTGATTGTAATAATTCTTTACATTGTAGTATTTTCTAATCCGTGGTTTGTCTCTAGTTTGAGTTTTCAACTTTTCTTGATTTTTTGTAATTTATCTATTATTTTTCTGCTTATTCCTATCGTAGAATTGGGAGTTTTGTCCCAACAAGATATACGAATAAAGTTGTAAGATGAAGTTTTTGGATAAATTAAATGTGCAAACTTGAATAGTATTTACTTATGAAGTTGGCTAGTTAATTAACCACCCTAACATAGTTGTCCTAAGACTTATATTTGTCTTAAGATTTCAATGCTATTTACTTATATTTAATAAACTTGTGTTACGAGATTGAAATTAGCAAGGGACCTAAATTAGTACAAACTAAATTAAAGTTTGAAAATTAAATTATTATTTTCATAAAAAATTAAAATTAAAAAAAATATCTTTTACCCACAAATTACTATATATAATAATTGTATAATTTAATATATGCATCGATATAATGTTATGGTTGAGAACTAATGGGGATGAGCCAGCTAGCTCGGAATATATATTTTAGGAATTTTATTAATGATGAAAAATAATAATTGTAAATATTTATGTTAGTTGGGTAATAAAATAATGTTTGATTTGGTATTTATTATTTGTAGCGTGACCTAATAAATTTGCAACATAATTAGGTTTTTCAATTGATTTTCGGTATAGATTTTTTTTTTAATTAATTGAGTATATCTTTAATTCTTGAATGATTAATCCAAGACAAGGTGGTTGGTTATTATTAGAGTTGAAAAACTAGTGTGGAATTATTACTGCGGCCAAGAACCTGGTATAGGCTAAGCAAGAAGGAATTAAACCCTAAAATGCACGGTAAGAATATTGGGCAGATCGGCCTCGACCCAGAAGAAATAAGTAGCCTAGCAGAAAACCCTAAACCAACGAGAATTAGGAAACAAGATGAGCCCTATAAAGAAGAACAAAGAAGGGCTTGAAGAGGCAAATTCTCCAACTAGTATCAAATACTCTCTATTCTACTTCCAATCTTATGACTTATGTATCAGAGTGGTTGTGGTTTACACCACATCAGTGTTCAAGTTTTTCTTTGCTTGCAGACAAACTCTCTTTTCCTAAAAGATAAATTTATCGTTGTTGCCCTTTGAAGATCAAAATTTAGCTTACTAGTAAAATTTACAATCAAATGAAATCAATTTTACAACGAGTAGATATAAATTCTATTCAATTAAAATCATGATCATATGTTTAAAGGATTAGTATTTAGTACAAAGAGAAATATTTCACTTTGGATTGAGATTTTTAACAATTAATTTAATGTATTGTTACTTTGTTTGTTGATGCCATAAAATGGATCAATTGTAAAATTTGCATGGGTATGGTGTCTAGCCTCACACACGTTCAAGTCAGTCTTGTGTTTCCTAGTAACTGGACTGTAGAGAAAATAGTAGAGTATCATGCATACATTTGACCAATGACTTTGGTTGCTTAGAATGGTGATTCGTAACTTACACTTAAGCTCATAATTGCCCCTCTTAAACTTTTAGAAGGGTTAAGTTGATAAGCAATGGACGGTTACACAAATCTTTAAATGCCCTCAACGCCTCCTTTATGGCCCTCATCCCTTCAGAATCTGAATGATTTTGTGTGTCCTCTAAGCTCTCCTAAGCATTGCCCTTAGAGTACTCTCTCTTATGGGTAGTTCTCCACCTCTCGTGAGCTTCTTTTAGGAGGTTATGTTCTCCCTTGCGGGTCCTCCTCCTCTTAAGAGACTACAATCTCCCTTGTTAGCTCTTTTCTAGGCTATGTTGAGCTCCTCTCTTGGACTCCCATGAGTTCCTCTTAAGTTTTCTCCTAGGCTCCTTGAGCTTCTCTTGAGCTCTGTCCTAAGCTCCTTGATCTAGATCTCTCTCTTAGGCTCCGTTGAGCTATTCTCAAGCTTTTTGAAGCTCTATTAAGCTTATATTATGGGTCTCACTGAACTCTCTAAGCTATTCCAGATTATTAGTTTTATTGAGCTCTCTCTAAATTTAAGCTCACTTAGGCTCTCTCATAGATTCTTTTGAGTAGGCTAAAATTCACCCACAACATTGTTAAGGTCGCGAATATATAATATATCATTGTTAAATTGAAAATGACGTTTGAAATATTATAAACTTAAATCTGAATGATCTTATTCATACTAGAGTAACAATACCATAAATGTAAATCTAAAAAATACGTTAAAAAGTTTAAAATATTCACCAAACCTTTTGAGCTTTAAAAGAACAACAAATTTAGTTCTTCTTTCACCATTTTGATTTTATCCAGGTAATGTGTATAATTCCAAACCGGGTTTTAAAACGTTAGTGTCTACAAAAATGTCGATGTCTCGTTTTAAAAAAAATGTTATTGAAAGTATCATAGTAAAATGTTGATGTCGATGGACACTCTTGAAAAAAATATAAGAAAATTTTAATAAATTAATGCTAATAAATAACTTTATGCCTTTTAGAAGATTACTTTATATTTTGGACAAATTGCAAAAACCATCCCTGAAATATGATAACAGTTGCAATTATATTGTTAAATTTTCAAATTTTAAAATTGGGCTATCAAACTTAATTATATAAGTTTATGGTTCAATTTTTATTATTTGTTGGTTCAATTTTTGCAATTATTTAATCTTGAGTTAAATAATAATAATAAATAAATATATCATAAACAAACCCTACCTTAAAATGAGTTTAAAAACTCGATTTTTAAGCCTTAAGACTAGCTCTTTCTCTCATAAATAAAAAATAAAATAAACCACAAATAAAAACACACCCATAATAGTAAATCAATAAAATAACAAAAATTAGAAGAAGAAAAAAATTCTTATAAATCTCCAATTAAATTTACATCTCCCATTTGAAATCCCCATCTTAAAACATATATAAGACAATATTAACCCTTTTTTCTAAAATAAAATAAAAAAAAAAAGAAAAAAAAATTAGTGATATTGGTATGACCAAAATGGGAATTTCGAAAGAGCTATCATTTGTTTGCGTCATCGCCATCTTAATTTGCAAAGTCGACGCCGATTCCGACCACTTCGGGATCCACGCGGTGGGGCACGCCGTGGAGCCGTTCTGCCCAGGTGGATATTCCGACAGAGGGGACCACTGCCAGCACATCGGCCGCATCAGCTCCGTAAACTACAACGAGAATGATGACGAGGACGAATTTGACGACACGTATAAAGTAGTGGGAAAACTTTCGTTGTCGCTGTCCACGGAGGCGGCAGAAGATCGGTCGGTCGGTTTAGAACTTGGTACCATTTCACCTGATGAACAGCTTTCCGAAAAAACCGTCTTGGGGCATTGATTTTGCTTCCATTTTTAATTAATTACTCTCTACATTTTTTTTTAATATTTATTAATTATTTCATGACAATTTCTTTTACTTACTTTGGTTTTCTTTAATTTTTAAAATTAATCCTATGTATGGTTTTTTTTATTGGTAGAAAATTTTGGAACTTTAATGTGACCCAAACAAGGGTTACTCGTGATTAATTATTTGATGATGATGATTAATCTTTCATTTTAACATTTTCGTCGACATCGATATAATAATTAATTTACAAAATATAATTTTTTAGAAATATTTGTTCTTCGAAATAGTTATGTCTTAATCCATATATGAACTGTAGTTTTTATCCCCTCTTTTTGAGACTGATAACAAACAAGTACATGATTAAATTCATCGACGTTGATATTTTCGATTATCTTTGATAACATAAATCTCTATATCAATATCGATATTTGATCAATATATTTGATTTTGTTATTCCAATAATGAAGTCCTAGAAAATATGATTGATGTGATTTATTTGTTGGTTATGATGGTTCAATTGATGTTATAATAAAGTCAAGATGGAAATTTGTCACAAAGATTATAGGAATTGACAACTACATTATTGTTGCAGTCATTTTCAATATTTTTTCCATATGGAATGTGAATTTAATGTCATTTCATATTAATCTTCTACGCAAAATTAGATGTCATATCACAATAATTTTATCCCAACTTACATTAATATTTTATGGTCTAAAGCAACAAAATTGTTTCTTACATTAATTTTTATCCCATTTTATTTTATTTTTAGATGTCATACCTAGTTTTTCTTACTAGGTATAAAATCAGTAAAATTTTGCAAAATATATTAAAATAGACAAATTGAGATTAGTCTGAGACGCGTAAGTTGGTTGACACTCCCAAATATATATATTAAAATGAATAAAAATTGAACGAAGAATATGATGAACATTTTGAAAGTTCAAAAAGGAAAATGGACCAAACCCCCCCACCAAGATACGAACAAAGGCGGTATCAAGTACTTTTTTGAGATGAACATCGTCTCAACAAATTCTCTTTTGTTATGGTTTGAACAAGAGCTAACAAAATCAACATTTGAAGAACATAAATAAGATTTATGGTTAACTACATATATATATATATATATATAGCTTTTAAACAAAAAAGAGAAATGGAATTACCAGACAAAGTACATAGAAAGAACACAATGAGATAACTGAATCATTGCAGCATGCTAAAAAAGAGATAAAAGATTCTCTACTGCAACAAAATTTTGAAACCTCAGATAAAAATGGCAACTTTAGTGACCATTTGAATAGGTAAAAGAAATTAGATTTGTCATATGGTTTTGTATTTGGTTTATTTTAGACTTTATACTATCGATGTTTGTTCATTTTGGTCCTGTGAAAATGAAACGACAAAAATGATTGCTTTTAAAAGTACGAGAACTAAAATTTCATGTCAAAAAGAGACAGAAACCAAAAGTAAAAGGACAGAAAAAGGAGAGTCCAAAATTAGGGAAGACGTGGGAAAAGCTTTAGAGGAAAAAGAGGACACGTGAAGGGGAAGTGAAAGAAGAAGCAGTAGTAGTAGCAGTAATGGGCTGAACATTCTCAGAAAGCACAACAGAGCACAGAACAGAACAGAACAGAACAGAACTTCAAGTTGCGAAAAAGAAAGTAATGTTTGGACATTTTGATAAAGCAAATTCTAAAACAAACCCATCATACCACAAAAGACAACCACAGGACACTCATCTAAACTAAAAGGCTAAAAGACATAGAGAGAGAAAAAGAGAGAGTAGAGATATATGCTGATATTTATGACATTGTATAAGATCAGTGATGAGTCAACAATATCTCACTGCATTTGAGGTACAAACCCAAAGAGTAATGTAATAATAATAAAATAAAAAACCACACCCATTCATCATACAAACCCAAAGTTTGCCACATTCTTTCACCCCTCAAATTCAGGAAGACTCATCACAACTGACAAACTTGTTTGCAATTAAGAGAAAAAAAGAACTATGGATGGGATCTTGCAAAAACTATTAAGATGACTGACTTGAGAGTTTTAAGCACTGTCCATTTGGATGTTGCTGCTGGTTGAGTTTCGTGGATTAGCGCCAAAGGGATTTGAAGAGAAACTGTTTTGAGTTTGGCCAGCACCAAATGTAAACTCGTGGGAAGGTACATCTATGGTCGGGCGGGAGAAGATTGATGTTGCACCAATGGTGTTGAATGGAGTTATAGGAACTGGGTCGCCGGTCTTTGGGAAGCCAAAGCTAAACGAAGGCGGACCAACAGGCGGGAAGATTGGCAGGGTTTGGAGGGAGTTTTCTGGTAATCCAAAAACCTTCTGCTCATACGCTTGCAGCTGCTGATAAATAGCTATTTTCACAGACCAAAAATGTTAGTCTAGATCATTAGCGGAAATGTTCCCAAAAAGAATAGAAAACATTGAAAATGAAAGGAAAAAGAAAAAAACGATTGAACAAAGCTGGATGAAAAGGAAAACAATCAGAACATGGATAATTCATAGTACTTCATTAGAGAGCAAGCAGATGCAGTTGAAGCCTATGTGATGAACAGAGCTGAAGAAATGGATTACAATTTGTCTCTTCCAATCCATTTGGAAAAAACAGATTAACATATGAGCACTTTCATGGTTAGTAACTTAGTAGTAGGGGTAAAGTCATGCCTTATTGTTCCTTGGTAGTAACTTAGTAGTAGGGGTAAAGTCATGCCTTATTGCACCTTGTGAACCAAGGAACGGGCATTAGACTGAATTATTCAGAGATTTAGGGAGAATTGAATGGTAGAAAATTTTCGTATTTGAAAAGAAGACAAAGAAACTTCCGGATAATGTATGATATACGTACATTCAGTTAAGTCAACGGACGGCCTCCGTTCTTTCACCCATTGATAACTCTGAGCAAGTCTCCAACCTTTACATTTCATCAAGAATGCTATAACAATAGCTGGAGACCTGCAATACATAAGTGTAACCTATTAGAGATGATAGTTATGCAGATCTAAACTTCTGTCATATGACCATTTTTTTCTTTGATCACAAGTCGACTGGGAATATATAATTGCAGAGTTCCAGATTTATCTAAGAATATGGGAAAGGATAACAAATACAAATAATTCAAACCTATTTTTTCCTGACATACAGTGCACCAGAACCCGAGCCTTGTCTCTTTCACATAGCTCTGAAAATCATAACCAACATCGGGCAACTTAGACTTTTGGAATAAGTGAATGATAGAAAGCTAATGACATGTGCTTCACCAAAAGTCATTTGTTCAGTGTAATATTATATTGCATTGAAGTAACAGCCTACATGAGAGCCATGGAAAGACTATTCTGCATCGTTTTTTAAAGTCACATTTGAATGAAGAATGTTGCATCACATGGACTAACTTAACAAATGAATTAGCAGATATAGTTAATTTTGGAGAATATATAGAAAGGGAACCTAGAAATTCAACGGCGTCATCAAAAGGTAAAGTCTTATCATATTGGAGGCAGTGATATGTGAAGGAGTTCTTGTAGAGATTTTGGCAAGCAGGCACAGTCTGCAAACATAGAGTGGAGAAAACCAAATGTCAGACATTTATTTTCAGATCACCCAATACATTTCAGAGGCAAGTGATGACGCTTGACTTTTACAACATCTGAAAGAGATAACCGTGACATGTAATCTACAATGAAACTGCTTTTTAGTATAACCATCAACCCCATCAAACTCATTTTTAAATCCACGAAGCCGACAACTAGATATCATTGCATTCAGTATAGATAATACATAATCGATTAGAAAAATAACTCAACCCCTCCATTTGACTCGAGGTCTCCTGAAGGTGAGCAATGCTATATTTCAACATATTGGCGTGTCATTAAAAGTAAGCCATCGCACTGTTGAACTTTATCCAATGCAAACTATCACGACCCCAATTCAAAAAAGTTATGCCCATCAAGAAATTTTTGACAGGAACTGTTTCATTCCAACGGAATCGATGCAAAACAAGATAACCAACACCACGAAGCTGAAACAGAGAACCAGAACCCAACTACACAGACAGCAGTCCTAACAAATTTTTAACCTCAATGGTCAACTGCCCCATTAAGATTCAATCGGTCAAGAGCCACAACAAGCAATCTAATCAATCGATTGTCACTCCCAAATTACTCTCAAACCACACAGAGTTCTCTTGATAAAACGCATATCAGAGTTGAAATAGAATAGATATAAAACATTCAGATAACAGAACTATCTAAAAAGGCTTAAATCCATTACCTAGAGGAGAAAAATAAAAAGGCAAGCACTAGTAGCAACCTAAAGTCTCAATCAAATGTGTGTACTTGATTCAAAAAGGGAGGGAATAGAATCTCATGACAAAGAGAATGATGAAACGAAAACGTACATTAAGAACGCGGGAGATTCCTTGAGTCTTCAAAAGTTCAGAGCGTGAAGCGTTATCATAACTTCCCAAATAAAGAAACTCCGGCAAGATCTCAGAAGGAAAAGCACTAACTTGCAAAGAAGTTTTCTCCGATGTAGCAGGAACACGATGACCACAAATCCCACAAACTTCCCCTTCTTCATATTTGTGATAATGGCCACAAACCCCACAAGGGTTCTCTCTTTCCCTCTTCCTCATAGCCTAAAACCACGATTTAGCTCTGACCCAGATGAGAAAAACCTTCTAACTCACCAAAACAAACACTACGGACGATGAAACAGAAAGCCCCCCAAATTAGAATACAACCAGAATCGGACTAAACAAGAAGGGAATAAACCCAAAATCCATATCAATTCCCATCTAGATAGAGACAAAATTAAGGGGATTCAAAAGATGGGTTGTTAGAAGAAGGGGAAAAACAAACAAAAGCGCTTCTGCAGATGCAGAAGGGCGTTACCACGAAGCTTCTTTGAATTAGATTGCGTGAGGTAGAGTATTTGAAATTGGGTGCCTGAGTTCTGCTTCTGACAACGAAAACGCAAATGGATCAACAGCTATTATACATGAAATCGCAAGATACAGACAGATGACATCACAAAACGCAGGGTTTCTTCAAGATTCCCCAGATGCGTTGGGTTGGACATGTGATATACTCCATAAAAAAACAAACTTTTTCTTCTTCTTCTTCCAGTTTTTCACTGCTTCCTAAGATTCGTAACTTTAATGACAAGGTTATTCAAAGATTTCAATTCATTTTCCTTAATGTTCATCTGATTTTAAATTGATCATTCTTAAAATTGATTACCAAATATAAACTTCACCACTTTTGGAAATCTGATGATTACTTCTAGAAAATTTTAGTAGAATCCGGTATAAGTTGTTATATATTTAATATATTTTTCGAATAACCAAATTTTCATATCATCTAAGGTAACTCATTCAAGCGTGGATTGAATTAATGATAAATAAAATCATACCTTACTAAATGATTAAAAAGTTTAGGTTCACTCTAAGTTGATTATTAAATAACATTTAATATGTTACAAAAAAAAACTTCAGATATTGTAGGGTTAAACAAGCTTCCATGATTAATGGAGTTGTACACGAGGAACACTTATAGATATTAAGAAAAGATTCTAACGTTACATTTTAGAAATAGTACTAGAACGTACGTTTATTCCACATATTTCACTCACGTCTAACAAATACTATAAATTGAAAGGATATATAATCTTTACTAGTCATTATATTTAAACCACAACAATTTAGTATTTATTAAATTTAAGTTGACATTTAGCATATACCAATTTATTTCATAGTGGTACTAAAAAAATGTTATTACATTCTACAACTATTTATTAATGTCCAGTATTGTTCTATAGAAGTAACTGCGTCATTGGTCATTTTAAATTTGAGTTTAGTGTTTATTTAATTTTAGAGCACGTGACAATTTAAAATAAGGATAAAATTAAAATATCTTCGTATTAAACTATCTAAATTGAAAGGTGGATATAGACCGTTTCTAACTTTTTAGGGACTAAAATGTAATTTGCCAATCATAATGGACCAAATAAATATTTTGCCAAATATTAAAGATTACATCCATCCAAAACTAAATTGGACTTGAGATTTGTGTTTTTCTTTTCTTTTTTTTTTTTTTTTTAAAAAAAAGAAGTTATATATATACTATTTATTGCTTAGTATAGCTGTGAGGTTTATCCAACTTATGAGTAATAACAAACCAATCATATCGTTCCACGTCACTGGGACCCACACATATCCAATGGCAGGGAATTTTATTCACTTTTTCCTAAAACGTAATTTATACGCGTTGGGTGATTGTTCTTGCTTGGGTTGACTGTTCATTTATGTAAAATTGGGGGATTCTTTAGTATGTTGATCAATTTTATTATAATTAAAATCACTTTTTATCGTTTCAAAATCACTTTAAAAGATTTTATTAATAGTTGATAATCAATTTAAATAATATAAAAATATCATTTAAAAATATAAATTTAATTTTTAAGTGATTATAAAATATGCTTTGGTGTGATTTTATATATGATAATGATTTTAATAATTTTAAAATCACTATAAGAAAATTCATTGGAACATATAATCAATCGAGTGTCCTTTCTTTTTACTACTTAAGAAACACTCCTGGAATAGTTTTAACAGTCTTCTTTATGTTGTAAAGGTAATAAAAGGAAAAGTGATCTCCATCAAAAAGAAAAGTTGGGGTTGGGGTTGGGGTTTAGGAAGCGTTTTCATCAATCAAACTGAAATAAAGCCAAAGCTATTGCCTTAACATTTTTCTTGTGCTCAACCTGGCTTGCTTTGATTCAAGTTCTTTGACTTTACGGGTGGGATCGTACCATACATTGTAAATTTGATTTTTTACTGTTATACCAATCCTAATTCAGGAATGAGTCTCAAACATATGTAATATGTTGCATATAAATCATCAGTGTAAATCAAATGGTATTGATCGAAACAATACAACCTCGTAAAAACAAGAAGTAAACTCATACTTGGGACAATGATGCTAGCTAAATGTTAAGAGCACAAAGGCCAAAAACGGAACTTCCCTTCATCTCCGGTACAATGAGTGAAGGCAAACCACGTCGAGAACAAACAAAGCGAAAGGTTCATGCACGGTTGTCCCGAGCAATTTATTCCTTCACCCGAGGACCCGACAGCAAAGAAAGATATCTTAATTTAGATGAGGATGGAGACTATAGAGAGTGGGACTGTGTGTACTTAGTTGTCTTGTAGGTACATTAATATGCATGTGTTGTGGTTTGGAGGTGCTTTAAGGTTATAGGGAAAAGTAAAGGAAGAGAGGTCCAGGCTAACTCCATCAGTGTACTACTAAGGCAGAAACTTCAGCTGCCTTGTCTGGTCTTTGTTTTAGTCCTTAAATTGTCTCTTTCTTCCATTTGATCCCATCTCGGGTTTTCACCTCCTAGCTGGATGATTCATTCTGCTGATAGTAAAAGTTCAACTAGATACAGAACACAGAGGTCCAGGGGAAGAAAGTAATCATGACTATTCTATCATGAGCTATCAAGTTTGTAAGTTGGTCTTTTGGTTCAGTTTCTGGCTAAACTCGGCCTATTGTTTAAGAAAAAACTGACGCCGAGATCACTTTTGCATGATAAAAAACTGATCATAACCAACAGAACCAACCAAAACTGAACTGACGGAAATGGACAAAGTCTATTCAGATCCTATTTCAGTCAAGTAAAATTTTGTACCTTATATGAAACCAAACTAACCATCATGTATAAGCTTAAACCGACTGAGCCGAATTGTGGACTTTTTTGGTTCCAGCTTCCACCTCTATATGAACTGATTGATCGTAACCAACAATGACCAAAACTGAACTGACAGGAATGAACAAGTCTATTCAGATCCAATCAGTCAAATAAAATTTTGTACCTGACCTCATACGAAACCAAACTGACCAACATGTATGGCTTAAACCTGAATGTTGGACTTTTATGGTTCCAGCTTCCATCTCTATATGCATTATAACTTCAAAAAATGTGTCACTATGGCTATTAATGAGGCAAAGTAAAGTTGTTGCTAAGGGCCTAATGCTAAAGAAACCAACAATAAATTTACAGAGAAATAATTACCTATATTCCTGTTTCTCTGTTTTGATGCTAAATAACTACACTTTGTAACCATCGATCCATATCCTACACTAATACACTGACTTGAATCCTTCAGTGAGAGGAACCACTTTCGCTGTTACTTTCGACTGCAGCTTCGATACTGCTTTACGGATGTCCTGCAATTCAAAAAACATTTACTCGTCTGTGATTTGCTGCATATGACAATAATACTATTAGGACTCAGCCCAAAGATTAAAAGCAATGCTGGATAATCTTGAAATCTGCTTTTGAAAAGTATTAAAATCTGATAATATGTCAAACTATACACACACATATATATTAAAAAAAAATTAACGTGTACCCCCTGGTGGGCAGTGTCGTGTCCTACTTTTCTAGAAAAAGGCATGTAACCATCTCACATGTTGCGTGTACGTGTCTATGCTTTTTAGGTTCCAACTATGACTTCTTGAGAGCTTAAATGGTAGAATTCCAATTATGGTTTGTTTTGAGAGAGGAAACTGACTATCCAGCTAATCAATCAAACAAGCATATAAGATTGAGCGTGGGCATGCCTGATAGAGAGTGCATACAAGAAATCCAGTATGAAGCCCACAGTTGTGAAGTGAACTAATGCACGTTAGAGACTTATCATCATGATTCATGAGAATGCAGAACAAAATGAACTTCATTAAAATAAGTTTCACCTCTATGTGGTATCGAGACGAAAAATGAGTAAGTAGAATAGCCTTATTTCGAATCCACTGTGCATTTTCAACGATCTGCAATTTTGCAAAATCATAGTCAATAATTGTATCCGTAATGATGATTCAACCATAGGACGAAGATACTTTAACAAAACTAAGATGATCCATTGAACGGATATTAGAACAAAAATTGGAAAGGATTTATTTTCCTCATCATAAAGCGAAAACATAGTTCATAAATGACAATAATGGCCAATAGTGTAACCAACAAAAAAGAAAATTCATCACGTAAAAGGCGACAACTAATGCTTCAAATACCTCAAATATGTGAGTGTGACCATGTTGCCGTGCATGTTCTATGCTAACTGCTTCATCCAGAAAAGTTGCCTGTTTAAAGAGGATATATATCAGGAAGATTCTTTTAAAATAATAAAAATAATAATAAGATAAAAAAGATAACACCTACGTCAGTGTCTTGCCTTCTTTTTCTTTTTAGACGTGAATTATCCTTTGTGACCATTTGAAGCTAATTAATAATTGTGACAAGACTTACAGTCATTGTTTTTTCTTTTATCCAGGTGGGGGGGTCGTTATGTTTGCTGGGAACCATTGACTATGCGATCTGAAGTTTTCTTGTTCTGAAACTAAGGAATAGAAGTCGCAAGGGAAGTTGGGTAATTCTATGCTTATTTTGGGCTTAGGTTTGCTTTGAGAGCGGTGTACATCTAGGTTAAGGTTCCTTCAATTACTTCAGATAATCTTATAAAATTTTTCTTGTTCTTCAAGTTTTTAATACAATCACAATCTCCTTACTATTGGGTTACTATCATGTTGTTGTAACAAATAGTCAGATAATGATGAGAATCCCCCAACATATCTTGAAAAAAGAAAAAAAAATGGCAAAAGCAGAGTAAACATTTCACACGCATGGCAATTGCTGGAACAAGTCATTTTCTTATTGGAAATTACTAAGGAGTACTGAAGATAATTTAGAATTGCAAACAAGCTGAACCATAGTCCACAGTCTGTACCTCAGTTATGAGAATTTTTGCCCTCAATGCATCAGCATTACGGGGATCAAGCATAAAATCTGTCGTTGTATCACCTGTGAAGGCCACCTCCGGAGACAATATGGTGTCTGTAATCTAAAACAAAAATTTCAAAATCAAACCAGTGCCAAATATAGAAAGACTAAACAGCGATGCCAACTAATGGTGCAATACATGCCTCAACTCCAGATTTCTTTAGCTTCTCGATCTGTTTCCCCTTAAGATGCATGTATTGCTTCTTCAATTTTTTTCTAACTGAATAAATGACATAACCCTGCATAAAATTAATTAGTCACATGTTATACTTATACAATTAGATGAGAGATATTTGAACATCGAAAAAATAAAAACTGTCATTGTCAAACCAGAACCCAGCTAATTGTTGTAACCAGACAAAATGTACAATCCTAAAAATTGGTCATCGATCACTACTCACATACTGACCTCAATCAAAAGACAGCTACCTCTTGTGTCAAAGAAATATGGTAATGCAAACATGGCCCTCGCTACAATTCTAATGCCAAAAGTATTCATGCAATAGGATTTGCTACCCAAGTCTTCTTTCTAAAGAAGAGAATTACAATCAGCTATAAGAAATATGATTCCTCAAACTACTCCGCCATTTAATAATTATTTCCCATACATGAAGAACCTGTTCACTACAAGAACCCTATAATCTATTTTCCTTCCCTGTAAACGAGAAATTGAATAGATCTCAATTTCCGAGTACTCTAGAATCTTTAAGGTCCCCATCAACATGTATAAAATGGATAATATGGCATACTATGTAAATAGAACATCCTTGAATGTTGAGTATTTCAAAGAAACTCTTTCCCCTCTATTAAGAAATAGAGACAGGGAGGTCATACCTGGCTTGGTATCACATGCTGAGTTTCAAATGCTCTGCAGACAAGGTTATTACGCATTTCATATGTTTCTCCTGGATTCAATTACGCATCATTACTTTCACTTCATACAAACGAAAATGCACACTTCAGTCAAAATAAGGAACAACTAAGCTAAAATAAGAAACCTACCCACATCTAGTGCAACCAAATCAACGTCCAACTCCACCCGGCCCATGGTCCTGTGAATCTCAAGTAGTTTTTGCACATCTTCTTTAATACCAGCAGGCAAAAATACTGTAGGAGGACTTAAACTATATAATCCACGACTAGCTACATACATTGGTAGCCCACCCTGAACCAACATAAATTGGAGCTGATTAGTCACCATCATTAAAATAAATTGTCCGTAAAATGGGTTGATGAGCTAATTCAGTAATCCAATGAATTTAAGAACTTTAATCAGAAACCACTACAGTCTACACCAGTCCCTTTTCAATTTTTATCTAAGTTATCGATTCTTAGTTAGTAGGTATGCCATTAATTGTTACTAATTAGCTGATAATGCTTAAACCCCAAACCGAAAAAGTATCTGTAATAGATAGTTTGGTTATTGGATAAAGAAAGAGTTCATAATTCTTGAAGAAATCTGGTTCTTAGTTCCCTAAGAGATTACAAATAGCACATACTTAACTGTGTAGAAATTAGTGCAAACCACATAGTGAATAGTAACTTAAGAAAACCTTTAGTGAAGTTACATCAACGATGATAGAAGCGGGATAAGTTTCACTAGTTCAACTAAGGAAGCTTACAATGTGATCAAGGTGGGCGTGAGTGATAAATACAAAGTTTTGCTGAATTGCTCGAGATGGGCACCTCCCAATATCAAATGCACACTTGAATTCCGGAATGATAACACAAGTTTCTTGCCCACCAACTGAGATTCCCTCGATTGAATACCCTTCTAAATCGACCCCTTTTCGATTAACCTGTGACCGTGCTCTCCGGTACTCTTCCTCGACGCCGATTGAAGATAAAAGAGCGGAATCTCTGAAGGAATTTACAGGACTCAGATGACTTTGGAGAGCAATTCCGTGAGGCTTGGGTGTGTGTAAAATGGGTTGATGAAATGGGAAAACTTGAGGAGGTCTGAGAGGCGAAATGGGGATAGAAATTTGCATCTTGTAATGGGTTAGAAGGGAATTACATAAGATTGTGAAAGGAAGTGGAGGAAGAAGAAATGGGATTTAGGGGAGGTTTAATTGCTCTCCGATAGGTAAGGAAAACACAAGAGTAGAGGATGTGGATATGCGACTGCACCACCTGCTTGGGAGGATGGGTTAAAAGAAAAAATCCTTGCAATTGTTTTTAGAGACAACTATAAGGAATATAGCAAAAATGTACAAATATATATATA
>JBBPDJ010000019.1:1985282-2005481 GCA_037974625.1 Cucumis cinereus | reverse complement strand
ATATATATTTATAAAATATAAAAATATTTTAAATACTATAATGTCTATTAGTAATATTGATGGACCTTTGTAGAAGTCTATCAATGTGTTAGAATTTAAAATTTTACTATATTTTGTAAATATTTTCAACTAAGATTTAATTCTAAATAAATAAAGGAAAAAAGTAGGATTGTTTCAAGAGTCTGATGGATGACCCAAAAAATTCAACGAAAGATGTCAAATGACCCAATTTCTTAAACAAATATCGAATGACCTTTTGTCGATGTCGAATTCGGGCGAAATTACCAAAATATACTCCTACACACATAGAAAAGAATCTTAGTGCCACTCTTGCTCTCTCTTTTTCTCACTCACAAATCACTAGGCTCACTCAATCTTGATCTTGGTTGCTTTAGCTCTCTCTCAGTCAGTCTCAGATATTCGTCCCTCTCTCTTGCTCTCAGTCTCAATCTCTCTCGCTCAAAGCTCACCGTAGTTGGTCCAACAAAGCTGGTCACATAAAAAAATGAAGAAGATTAGAGAAGAAGAAAACAACATCGAAGAAAAAGAAGAAGACGACGACCGAGAAGAAGAAGACGTAGATGGAGAAAAAAATAGACGAAGAAATGCTGGAGAAGAAGAGAAAGAAAGAAAAGAGCAATAACTTCACATGGTCATGACATCAGCAAAGAGACATTTTACATTTTCTTTTTAAAAAACTAGTTCATTTGTCATTTTGGACCTTCAAAATAGGTATTTGAGCTATTTTATATTGTTTCATATAACAAAATGAATTAAAATATTTACAAATATAACTAAATATCATTATCATTCAGCATCGATAGACTCTGATAGTCTAGTATCATTTATCACCAATAGACACTTAGTCCATTAGGATTTATCACAGTGACATTTTTCTACGTTTTTAAATGTTTTCAACAATTTCGTCATTAAAATAATTATTGAAAAAAGTAAGTAGGTATAGTAGGAGATTTTTCTTTTTATAGTATTTTGGAGTAGTAAGTACAAAATGGATTTTTTTTCTTTGTCATTTACTATAATTGTAAATAAATCGATCATTTTACTATACATGACAAGATTTTGTAGTATAAATTGGATTTACATATATTTTTAATTAAAAACAATTTGTCAAATAGACAATAGCTTAATTGGTACACTAAGTGTATTAGTAACCTTGATTTCTGTAGATCAAATCCCCCAATCGAATCTGAAATTTTGTAATATTTTAAAAATATTTTCAACATTTTTGTCATTTTCAATAATTCTCATAATTTAAACTTAATTATAGTGACAAAGAAACTATAATATAATTTAATCTACATTTAAACTTTATATTATATTTTTAAAAGACATTTTTTTTATTCTTATTTATTCAAAAATCCTATTTTCCCATTAAAATTATGTCTCAAAATTTTAGACTACATCCAACACATTGTATTAGTAATCATTTGGTATTTATTTTAAAATTTGAAAATCAAACTTATAAATTCTCTTTCCACGTCTAAATTTTTCATTTGTTATCTGATTTCTACCCATGTTTTCAAAAATCAATTTAAATTTTAAACATTTGAATTGATTTGAAAAAAATTGTTTTACAAAAATCAATTTTATTTAAACTCTTTTTGTTAAGAAATGGTTTCAAATACACTCTAATGGGTATTTCGTTACAAATACACTTTAAAGGGTGTTTCGTTAGAGTTATTTTTAAAGAGTTGAGTTAATAATTATTATAGGAGAGAGTAATTAGGAAAGTTGACGTGAATGACAAAATGAAGAATAAAAGTTAACACAAATAACAAGTTAATAAACCTCTTAAATTGTTGGTACACTCTAACGGTGAATGAGTTTATTTTTACCTACAAAACTTAATTACACATCGATTGCCAAAAGCCCTTAAAAGTTTTTTTCAAAATTAAATGCTTGAAAAGTTAAATTGAACCCACACTAGTTTGTTATTTTTTTATTTTTTATTTTTAAATTTGACCAAGAATTCAACAACTTTTGATAGCACGTTAGATATAAATAAATCAGTTCTAATGAAATGGTAGGATGTCAGATGTTAGTTCAAGGCAAAAAGAAAACCTTAGTGTTGAAGCTGATATATAGAAAATGGCATCCAATTGAAGTACTAACACAGAACTTCACAACCAAAATATTACATCAAAATAATATCCAATCACTACAGATAATGAGGATGCGTACAATGGGATGGAAGGATGTAAAAAAGGGAGAGAGGAGACATATTTGCAATGCTCTTCAGCAAGAGCAAAGCAATTATGTTTAAATTTAGGAAACAAAACTCTGTTTAGCAGATCTGAAGCACAATCCATTAAATGCAAAAGCAGTTGCAAATGATAGCATTTGCTATTTAATGTGTTTCTGATCTTCTACCACACCTAACTGAGAATTGAATCCATAAATAGAACTACAGATAATAAATGGCATAACGCATAACTTATTATAGAATCTCCTAAGTGCAGTCTTGCTCTTGCACATGGAGCTTAAGAATTTTCCTACACTGGATCACTTACTCATGGTTGAAGACAAATAGAAGTTCCAAAATATAGAGGCCACAGACATGAATGCCACCCGACCTTGGAGTGGCACGACCCTGTAAGATGTCACAAATGGTTCGGTCAAATTCAAGATAATGTCCTCCCTAATTCAAAACACGAATATGCAGTTGCAAGTGTTATAAACAGAGCAGGCTGACTCTCAAATCCTCAAGTTTTTACTCTTCATGAGTATAGAACATATACCAGGTTCATCAGGCCCATCAGAAAGAGATCAGATGCATAATTTTGTGGTTCAAAGATTCGAAACATTGTAGATTAGTGATGTCTTGTATATACGGATGTTTAAAACATGATACTGTGTTACTGTTTTGACTCATTTACTATAGGTTAACTATATTAACAAAATTCATGACAATGTAATTGAGTAAACACCCTGTTTCGAAAAGAGCAGTAGACAAAACAACATCCAACAAATCTATCAAAAGATGATAAAGAATACTTGAACAAACGACCATTTTTTAAGGTTAGCCATTTTTTATAATGAAAAAGTAGATTGAGTAATTGGAATGGAACCCACATGGGGGGTAACTAAATAAGAACAATTACCAAAAATTCAATATGCTGACAGGAATCCAGAACCTAACCCCTGCAAAAGAGATCAAAAAGTGATTTCATTACACTTGTGTTCTTGAGGCAACAAAAGGCCCTAATCAGGGACGGTTTTTTCTTTTTTTACCATATGACAATGTAGGAAGAGCATCTCTTCGATACATTTCAGGAAGCTGGGAGAGTTTTCCTAGCCAGAGACTGTTCCATGCAAATACAACACCAATAACTGCTGGACCAAGAACAATTTGGTTCAAGATAACCTGAAGAAAAACAATTACGAAAAAAGTTGATAGAACTTCTTATATATGCTCGATGCTCAACTTCAGCCGCTAAGAGCTAAGAATTATTGACACCAAACTCACAACCAGTTGTACCTTAAGAATAAGATTCTCCACCGATTTCTTAGGCAAAACATGATCAAGATAGTTGTACCATGCAAAGGATCCTGGACCATAGAGTAGAAATCCATAAGAAGCCATCCGCAAAGACCGAATCCAATCATGTTCTGCAAATATGTTCATCTGGAAAAGAGTTTTGATAAAATAAAAAAAGGGTTAGAGACCACATCAGAAATGAATAAAAAAGAAATTTATTTACTGTAGACAGAAAGAAAAATAAATATATTTAATCGCAACAGTTCCAGTTCCACACTTCAGTCCAAGAAACTTGGCCCGTTCAAGTAGTTCAAACAGGTAAAATTGATAATCCTGACCCAGAAAACTTGAGCAGCTACAAACATGCACAATACAAATTACGAACAAAGAAACAAGCATGCCCTAAGTCACCGATTACAGAGCATTAGAATTTCAAAATTACAATAAAACAATTAATTGAAGTGAAGAATCAAAGAGAGGGAAGCTAACCTTGTCGGCAGAGGCAGAATCAGAGAGAGAAGTGGAGTTCAAAGCGATTCCTTTACGCCATCGGCCAATGAACTGAGCGATAGTGTCGCCGGAGAGAGTGAGACAGCCGGCAGTCAAGTACTGCTTTATAGGGAAACGGAAACCAGATCCACCAGTTGCCTGCAAGGAATTAGAGGATTTGGGCTCGAATGGTCTTCTCTTCTTGTTACGAGAAGATTTGGAATCCGGGAGGAGGAAGTTCCAGCCCCAGAGGCCGCCATTGCCTCCGCCCAAAACGTCCATGTCGGAAAGAGAAAGGCCCTAAAATATGATGACGGAGCGAACTATTTAACCGTCGCAGATGAAGATTCCGGCTGCTTTCTTCTGCAACGGCAACACATGTGTTCTTTGTGTACTACGCAAACCCATTGCAGCTTTAATCGATAGAAGTGACCCTTCTATAGCCCAATATTTGGTTGGCCACAATGATCTTACCGTACCAATTTTTTTTAGTTTGTTAAATTTTAATCCTTATATTTTTAATTCTTGACTTTTTAAAACGGTTGAATTTTGTTAATTTTTTAAAGAAATAATAGATTAATTTTTATATTTAGATGACTAAAATTTAGATTCATCTTATTAATTAAATTGATTAATCACAAAAATATTTATTTATAATTTTGTAGAGTTTATTCTTTATATGTGTTGTTCATAATTTTATTTTTTTAGTTTTGTTTTAAATTGTCGCGGATGTTAAATGAGTTCTTATGATTTGTTTCAAGGTTTCAATATTTTAAAAATAGAAAATAAAAATAAAGAAGTTAGGAGCCGGGGGACGGAGGGAGTTAGTTTTGGAGATTTTTTTTATTTAACATAAAAGATTTATTGAATAAATTAACCAAATTTCTTAGTTATTTATCAATACAATAATGTGATGAATCTATAGTGTAGTCATTCAAATATTGAAAGTGATCTCATCATTTAATTAAATAGTTAACGAAAACCTAACAACTGAATAAAGCTATTTTTAAAAGTTTAGAGACTAAAACAAAAGTTTTTAGAAGTTTAAAGGCCAAAATAGAGCACGATACAAAACTTAGGAACCAAAATAGAATTTAAACATAAATTTAATCTCTAATGCTATTAAACCTCAAATTAATAATTATATAAATTTAAACCAAAACTATAAACTTTCGTAAGTATATCCAAATAAAACGTAACTGAGAATAGAAATAAAATTGAGAATTTTATTCCTTTCTAGCCCTTAAATCCTATAAATTTAGGTTTGAGAATTGAAAATAGAAATTGGGAGTGATCTTGTTGGTTGAGAATGAGAGGAAAATGAAGAGAAGAGAAAATTAGATGAGAGACAAAAATTTGGTGTTGTTCCATAGTTTCCTATTCACACGCGCAAGGCCCCTAAATTGAGTTTTTTATTTTTTTTATTTTTTTAACAAACAATAAAAATAAAAATTGGGCACTGAATTTTGGGGGACTATAATTAATCGCAACTCGCACGTGTTAATGATGGGCTCTATTTCCGATGAATAAAAGAATGATATTATTATATTTAAAGAGTAATGATCACGTGTCTATCTACATGTTTTCCATTTTTCAATCACACAACAAGATTTAAAGTTTTTTTTTAAAAAAAATAAATAGTTTTGAATTTAATTTTTGTTTGATTTGTTGATTTAGATGACGGGAGAGGTAGAGATGTCCCACTGATCAGCTTGTCAATTTGTTTGCACAAGGTTTTCAGAGAAATGTGTTTCATGGAGTTGAACTTGTGCTGATGATGTGTTTATATTGATTTGATGCGATGTGGTTTGTTGTCTAGTACATGGTCCTTTGATTTTCTCTTAGTTAAATGTGTATAGAAGCAGACTGCTTGATGTTCTTGAAGTCGAAGTCTTTGAAGAAATTTTGTATCTCTAAAAGATTTGAGCTTCAAGTGTGGTTAGCATCAGGAGTTAATGAGTATTTTATGGGACTCTAAAGTATAAAATTTCTGACCCTCACATCAAACTAATAGAGTTAGGTGGACTTTGTGTGTCTGTGTTTGATTGGTCCATAGATCTAACCCTTGAGCTCAACTATACTGAATTTGTGCCTTATTTAGTATTTAGGCTAAATTAAGGTTATTTTTGGGTTCAAATAAACTTTAGCCCAAATCTTGATATTTAATTGAACTAAAATAATTAATTTAATCCAACGATCAATATGAAGACACATAGCATCATCAAGATTCACCAATTTGCGTCTTCAATCTAATTTAGAACATGTGTTAACTTTTATTTAGTCCAAAATTTAATTATTTGCAATTTCGACATTAATTTAGTAAATAACGTTACAATTTATGATTAGTCCAAAATTATCATTCAACAATCATTAACTATAATCTAAGGGGTCGTTTGGATTGGAGAAATTGAGATGAAAATAATATTGCTGAAAATTAAGGATCCTTGTGTTTGGTTGTGCATGTCAATATTATTAAGAATATATTAGAATAAATTCTTTTAGTATTTCATTACTAAAATTAATCCTGAAAATTCTATAAGATTTTAATACACTAATTGATAAACCCTAAACCCAATTCAAAATTTTGAGAAACATTAATTATTTAACAATAAAATAATAATATTAGTTAAATTAATGACAAGTATTTGTACAATGAATAATTTGATGGGATAAACTTGATGAATATATAACGATGTATTAATCAATAAAATAATGAATAAATTCTAATTAATCAATGATAAACTATTATAATTATTAAAAAAATTATATTATATTTATCATAATAATCATTAACTAGCTATAAATAAAATTAGTTAATTAATTGATAGTTTTATTGCATCAAATCTCTACTGTTTATTTAAAAATAAGTACGAGTATATATGTGTATATATAAACTAATACATTAAATTAAAATAAAAATAAGTATATATTAAATTGTTTCAATATATATATAGATTATTAAGTTGGAGTACTTAAATGCACACACTATAACTTAAATTTTAATGAAATTTTATAAACCAGAAATTTAATTTTAATAATAATATATAAAATAAAATAAAAATATATTAAACAAAGAGGTGGACGAAGGAAATCCATTATTTTGAATGGGTATAGTTCATGGACATAAATAATACATGAGAATTGTTTATTCATATGTCTAAGCTACAAAATCTTGTACTAAACAAGGACATTTTTATCCCCTTACCTATTTCCACTCTTATTATCATCTCAATTCCCACCGTCTAAACGAAAAAAAAAAAAAAAAAGTTAGAAAAGTTTTGAATTACACAATTTTTTTTAGCTTACAAAAAAAAAAAAGTATAAAAACAAATTGTAATCAATCTTTTTCTTAAATTTAATTATAAAAATGTATTTAAAACAAAATTTAAAAAAATCAATTTATTAAATCGGATCGAACACTATGCAATTCAAAAACAAGTTTATTTAAGGAAAAAAATAGCTGTAATTTAATTAAAATCAGCATTCCTAAAGTGACTTCATAAGAGTTGTATTTAATACAGTTTATATAAGGAAAGAGTCAAAGTGACATGATCATGTATACACTAAAGCCTAAGAATTTTCCTTTTATATATATGTATATCCACGTGTTGATATTTCATTGGATAATAAAGCTATTTCTTTCCAAAAATAATCCTCGCTTCTATATACTTTTAACGGCGGAACACACGCTAAACTATATAATCCAATCTTCAAACGGATATCAAGTTCAAAATTTTCCTGATTTCTTAAGGAATTCCGAGAAATTACTCCTCATCTCCGTATAAGTTTAGTTTCTTCATCACAGA
This sequence comes from Cucumis cinereus, assembly GCA_037974625.1. NCBI lineage: Eukaryota > Viridiplantae > Streptophyta > Magnoliopsida > Cucurbitales > Cucurbitaceae > Cucumis > Cucumis cinereus. The sequence goes on along the minus strand of JBBPDJ010000019.1, from coordinate 1,997,687 downwards.
ATTGGTTAAAATTCTTCTATATACCTTGAGTGATCGAGAATGGTGTGTGGTTCTTCCACCTCTGTTGGACCATTAATGAAGGCGAAGGTAACGATGAGAGTGAAGGCGAAGAAAGTAAAACCAACGTCGGCGATGAAAACTGCTCCAATAACAGCGATCAAATTTAACGATAACCATTATCGAGTGAGTATGTTGAAGAGTAGATTCGCAAGTACCATCATGAAAGCACAGCAGCAACTTTCTGAAAGCGGAAGAAGAAATGGCATTGTGGAGAAGAAGCCTCAAACTCTAGCTTCGACTCCGAATATGATGGAGGAGACGAGAGAAGTCATTCGAGAGGCTTTGTGGAGGAAGACGGAACCTCCGACTACTCCAACTACGAGTTCGAATGAAGAAGTAAGAGAAGTTGTCAAAAGGGCATTGTGGAGAAAGAAGAGATCACCGCCGACGACTCCAATTCCGACTTCGACTGAAGAAGTAAGAAAAGCGGCTAGAAAAGCTGCTCGAGAAGCTTTGGAGGAGTTGGAGCGCAGTGTTGATGTTCAAGACAGCCACAAATCAATGAAGGAGTTGGAGAGACTTTGTGGTTGGCCTGTTTCTTACGTTGGTGGTTTCGAGAACACTACGGATTCGAATGAAGAACTAAGAGAAGTTGTCCAAAGGCCTTCGTGCAATACTCCAATTCCGACTTCGAAATTACCTCCGACTACTCCAATTCCGACTTCGAAATTACCTCCGACTACTCCAATTCCGATTTCGAAATTACCTCCGACTACTCCAATTCCGACTTCGACTGAAGAAATAAGAAAAGCGGCTCGAAAAGCTTTAGAGGAGTTGGAGCGAAGCGTTGATGTTGAGGACAACCATAAATCGGTGAAGGAGTTGGAGAGACTTTGCGGTTGGCCTATTCCTTACGTTGGTGGTTTCAAGAACAGGATGGAATATTATGGTTTATATTTGAAGAATTATTAGTCATTTACATTCTTAGATTTTTGGTTCTGTATGATATTATGAGATGTGCACATATTTCTTCGCATTTCAAATCTAATAATATCATACTTTATCCATTGATGAAGGTGTTAATCAAGTGCATCTACTGATTTCTATTCATCCAAGTTCATTATCCAATTCTCTTCTCAACAATGACTAGTCATTAAAAATATTTATGACTACGTGATGAATTTAATCAGTTGAGAATTAGTAGAATTTCATATTAATTGAATAATTGTTGGGATGTAATTAGTAATGGTGTGAGTTTGACCATCGTGGGTTATAAAAATAAGAATTTACCACGAGGATGGAGATGAATAATAATAATAATAATTATTATTATTATTTGGACCCATTTTGTTATCTCTAAGGTTGAGATCCAAACCATGAATGGAAGAAAATAGAATACATAGATACTTTAGAATACAAAGCTTGAGTAGAAGATCCACTCAAAAGGCAGTAATTCTTTGAAACCGCATAAAACAATAGAACAGGACCAATAAATTTGTCTGCATTCACTACAAAATTGATTACAAATTTTTGAGGCTAAATCCAAAGTGTGGAGCCACAAAGCTGCTGGCATGATACATACTTGAATATGGTCAGCGCCTAGAGAGAGACCGTACAAAAAAATTCCTTCAATAGCAATAATACGAAACAACTTCCAGTACATCCTGTTCAAAATGACCGTGGCCCTGTAAGAAGAACAACCAACCAGATTGATCTAAGAGACAATTCGATTAACAATGTCTTGGATGGTGGTAGAATGGTAATTGAACATCTAATTTCCTTCCGCCATCATCAAATTTAAGCAGATCTCATGACAAAAAGTAATTCAATAGTGTTATTTATTGTTTTATTGTTTTAAATCAATTATAGGACTAAGAAGAGATGTATTTCAGGTGAAACCAAACATAAATCAAATAACTCATACGACAGGAGCAGTTGGCACAACAAGTTAAAGAGAGCTTACTGGAATTGATTAGGGTTCAAACAATGTAATTTGGCAATCAACGTTGGCCATCTTCCTCGTCAGTCTCCTCTAGAATTACATATTTGCTAGCAACATTTGTTGAGGGTGAGTCTACCACTTTATCTTCACTAGATTTCTTCTGTAGCTTTCTGTATCTGATGAGCAATTGGAGATAAAACATGATGGCTTAACACAAAAACCAACCACAACAAGATTTTTTACTTGTTTAGATGCAATTTATTAACAAAATTTGACAAATTGTCAGGCATGTTAAGTAAACACAATATACATTTAAATATATATTTTTCTTCTTGTTTTGAAAAAGAATTAAGCGCTATGTATAATCTTAGAATGACAAAATTTTTAAGACTTGTTAAGTCTATAAAAATGACAACTTACTTGTACCAGTTGAACAAACTGACCCCAATCATAATTATGATGAGGCCAAAACCTTTTAGCCAGGTAAACTTATCGTGGAAGTAAAATACTGCAACCTGAAAATGCAATGATGCAATATTAAATTAGAAGACGTAGATGGCGGGGCAGGGATCAATAACCCCAATAATGTTGGATAAAACAATGGTCTTATAGTTGAAATTTTGTATCTCACTACCATACACGTTAAGAGCCTTTTTTCTGGATAACAAATGCTCTTATTAAAGGAAAAGGAAAAACAGAGAGAAAGAGGGAAGACAAGATGTCTTCCGCCTCATGCCACCCTTCTAAAAGAATTTGAATGTCGTTGTAGAAGCAATGGTGGATTCAGAAATTTTGTTGACGGGTTTTATAGTTTAGTAAAAAATAATTTGGAAAAAAATGTAAGGAGTGAGACTTGAACCTGGAACTTAGGGGACTAAGAAACAACTTTACCACTGGACTAGCTTCTGGTATTAGTACTTTTTCAATTTTTGTATATATATCATACAAAGAACATAGGACCCCCGAGCCTATACTAAATCCGCCAGTGTGCAGTAGTATATAATGAAGAACAATAATGTGACGAGCTCATTTCCTTGCAGGAGGATACTAGGGAAACCATAACCTAGAGTAAACTTCATTAAAATCACCACTATTGCAATGAAACAATTACTTTTTTTCCTTTTAATAATTGTGAAACAAGCAATCTTAGAGTCAGCAATAACAGATTGAAAGAGAAAAGAAAGGCTAACCAACTTTCCAAATACATTTAAGTGATTGTAGTGGGCATAGATGTATGTTTTCAGCAAACTTATCCTATAAGCCTATATAAGGCAGTGCCAAATTTACATCTGAAATTAAAAGTTAAATGGCTAGATAAATACTATGTTATGCAGCACATTATCTCGCACAAAAGGGCTCTTGATGAGCAAGCTCAAAACTACTTGCTTTGAGAAAGATATGCTTCAAGAGAAGTGGTAGCAAATTCAATACTTTGAGATGAGATACTGAAGGACTCAGTACATCTTGATTAGAAAGTATAATAAATATTGTCAGAAAATCTCATACCAGTATAGTTACAGCCTCCTTTACAACACCAGCAACTGTAACTGTGACAGCACTAGTTACGGACACAAGGATATATTCTGTTAATACCTGCAAAAGTATGACATAATTTTTCAAATAGTGCAAACAATAGATTTGATTCACGAAATGTTAGGACAGGAGTGGAGACAGAACTTTATAACGAAATTCCCAGCAAATAAATGCTCTACCAACTACACCTACTGTGAAGTTGATAGAAATCAATCCTCATCCAGCAAATTGTGCTTATCATACAGCGAAGAAAAGTTTCAAATAGGTTCCTACCATACAGAAGGCAAGTGCTCCACCAAAAAGCATCAGCAAGCAACTCCGAGTAACATGCCAGATACTATTGAAATATCCATTACTAGTAAATTCTTCCCAGGGATCTAAACCAAGGGATAGCATCAAAGTCACAATGGCCATCACTGGTGTCACGTAGCTCATCAGGGTAAAAGGATTTTTCAAACCTGAAATGAAGGGAACCACATTGATAGATAGCATTCGAAGCAGTTTGGTATGAAAACAATTGAAATCTGAATGAAACAACGACAAAGAGTTGCCAAAAGGACTTAACATCAATATGAAATGGTCTCGAAGAAAGACAATGGATCGACTCAAATGACAATTCACTGATCCTGATATGTAAACTATTTCACTTGATGAAACAAAATAACATAAAATCTACAGAGGCTAAAAGTTTTTGGAGAAAACTCAAGATTGCAAGAACAAATTGATAATTGTCCTTGAAGCCTAGCAGAAAATCCACTGATACATAACCAAAACAAATCCAATAATAAAAAACTAAACAGCATGCGAAACACTTACCATATGCTTCTCGCTTCATATCCAGTAGGGCACAAAACATCATACGGGGAAAAGTGTCAGGATCCAAGCCAACAAATAAAAGGCAAGAAACGGACCAAATAGTTGCTTGGAAAACAAAAGGATTTCTGATAGCATAAAACACTAGTACAGATAGAAAAAAGAATGAAAAAAACAAAATTCATACCTGAAGAAGAATTTGCGTCATGGACCACCTGAAGCCAGACATAACAGAAGCAAGCATAACAAAAATAAAACCCCAGAATTCAAACTCTGTCTCCTTTGCAACTGCGTAAACAAAGCCAGATAAAAAAATGTGGCATAAATACATGTTTAATCAAGAAGTTTAGCCTAGATTTTTATCAATGAATTATTATATCAAACAATGTAAGAACTTAGAAGTAATGGAATGCTTCAAGTTTCTATGGACACAAACAAAGGAGCCAACAGCAACCCTTCACTCGCTCCTAACTCTTTCACTTCCAACTTCAATCTTCCTTGAATATGTGACATAGGTAAACGGTAAACCCACTGTGAGTTCCAAAAACTATTCATAACCACCAGGACTGGCTTCTAGTGGTTAAAAGGGTTGAGATGAGACTTGAAGACCATGGGGGTTCACACACACACACACAAAAACATTGAAAATAGCCACCTCTCCAGCATCTTTTTCTATGTTGTGGAAGATTATGTTTCTTTCATCCCAATTCTTCCACAAAACAATCTTAATTAAGCAAAGACCAAAGATGAGCTTGAGTAGCTTCGCCTTGAATGGGTGATCAATAAATAGCATATTGGAAGAGTGACTATGGGCAAAATAACCATAACGTGGCTCAAATACTCACATTATAGAAATATAACAAACAAACTCAGTCCTTCCTAAGTAAGGTAGGTGGATAATAAGAGCGCAAGATCAAATTTGAAACCTATAAAACTGACAGCTCAGTTCAATTGATTTGAAAATCGGTGGTCATTTCAATTTGAATATAATCAAGAATTACACACTTTAGATTATAAAATTCATGCATTATCAACTAGGAATAGAATAAAGATGCTTGATACCGGTTAATAAGATTCCGACAGATATAATCAAGATGATGCCAGAAAGTCTATAGCTAGGAGCTTCCAACCTGAAACAAGACATTTCAAGCAACATGAGTAAATAATCAACAAAATATTATGATATGAAGTACATTGCCTAGAAAGTAAAATTCATAATTGTGTCTTAAACTAGCCTATCAATACGGAGTTGTAATACAGCTGCAAAAGGAACAATGGTAACCCAACATAGAAAGTAATTGAAAATGAAAGTTTATTATTGACCACATTACAATAATCGTTAGTTGTTCATACAAAATTTGGGATAAAAAACTTAGCAGGATAACAAAAAAAATTATAAATCCCCAAACAACTTTAAACAAAATACACACACAATGAAATAGTTTTTAGACAGGAATTGATGGGGACCCTAGTACATATAAGCCACGTAATTTAGTAAGTTTACAAAATTTGTTTTTTCAAAGGACTATTATTGTCGGCTCCTGACAGGTTTTTTCTTTTTCAATTATTCAATTTTAGCTATTTGTAACTTATTGTAAAACTTCTACGTTAACCATACTTCAGGACCAGTAACAAAGAATGAATATCTTGGTAAATGAAAAATAAGCCCGTTTTTCTTTCCATTAAAAAATCGGGGTTCCTACGGATAACTGAGAGAGATACGATTTTAAAATTAAAAATAAAAATAACTAGTATCTACTCAATAGCACAACCTAAATAGCCTCAAGGAGTAATCCTCCAAGAATCAAGATTGTGGATCTTTTACTAGAATGATAATGTGATACATACAAGAGAGGAAGGCTCCTATTTATAAGTTTATTACAAATGGGGTAAAAAGGAAATTAACCTAGAATATTACCTTATTACCCAATTAACCTCCATTCTTCTTACATCACAACAATTAATCTACAATAACATTATCTTTGAAAAGCCCAAAATTACATCTTCTGTAAGAAATCCAATTACATAGAAAGCAAAAGAGAAGATGGGGTAGTTTAAATTTTAACACTTGATATCAACCAGCCATCTCCAAGCATTATCTTGAAACCCTCTGATTAAGGGCCAAGTATAGGATACTATTCAACAAGTCATACACTCATACTCAATTAATGAAAGAAAGATTGTGATCACTACAATCTTAAAAATAATCAATCACAAGCAAGATACTTTTCTCATATATTTAGCTTGGAGGTCTTTCATTTGATTCCTGTGAATCCCTCATCCCTAAGGCTTTACTCCTTTGTCTTGAATATATTTTTCTTCAAATATATTTTACTTGAGAAATAAATTTTTAAAAAGGAATCTTGAACTTAAAGCAAAAGAGTAAATAATTGATAAAATTCATTCTCGATATTCGGAATAACTCATACTCAATAACACTCAGCTAAAGAATCTTCAGGAAGGTTGAAAAGTAAAGCCGGAATCATATTCCGTTAACATTATTCTCATATATCACACAGCATCAGAAAAACCAAGCACTGTAAGCTTCCCAAACGTATGAGGTCTATAAAATTGGATGCAATTAGATATAGTTATCTATATAAAGGCACACATAAGAAACTATATTACAACAATTTAGTTGTACAGCTCACCTGAAAGCAAAAGCAAACAGGAGAAGAAATATAGGAGAACCGGATTTACACTGTCAATCAAAAAGAGAGTCAGAATTAGTGTTATCAAGTATAAAGTAGAATATCTTTACAGCTAATACATTTTCTTGACTAACAAATAAGCATGAAGAAAAGGTATCGAACCATGGTAGCAAATGTGACTGATATTGAGACAAGGGATGCATTGCTTAGATTAACATCCAAGGCTGTTCCAAGAGCCGTTGGGACAACTGTGAAAGGCAAAGTCCATCTGTGGCATTAGTTGATAGAAAAGTTAATTTACACACAATATAAAAGTAAACGTCCTTAAGGGCTCGAACAAATGTAAACAAACATCTAATAAATAGAAATAAACACCATCCACAGAATTTCAGGGGAAAAAACGTGCAAATTTAATCATTTGCAAATTCATGATTCTTATCAACGACTGCAATGACAAAAAACAGAAAAATACACACTAAAAAATTTGTGAACTTTTTAGGATAAAGAAGACTTGCCCAAAGAAATTAAAACATAACTGGATTAACAATTAACCAAAGAAACAAAATGTCACATTCATTCTTACAAGTAAATCATAGAGACCTCATCCATGATTTTATTCAGTTAACTTTTGAGTTGTTACTTGCAAAATCAGAAAATGCCTTGATGTATTACTAGTTATTACAGTTAGCAACCTTATCACATTATACATTAGCTTGATAGGATGGAAAGGTCAACTGAAGAATGTATACCAGAATCATGAAAAAGCTAAACAAAAGTTATTAGTTTCAAGATTACCTTTCGTGAAGTAATCCCTCCATGTCATAGTAACACAAGGTTGGAATCGACTAGACCAAATCCATGTGATTAAATTGGATAGAACAGCTTGCATGGTAAAATGAACAGTATTCATGAGTAATGGAGCCGGAAACCTACCCAAATGATCTCCTAATAAAGATTTATTATATCTGCTCAAACCAGGAGAAATTCTGTTAATTGAACATTCTAAATGAACATTACAACATTAATTGTAGATTATGTGAATAGAGAACTTACAAGGTCAAAAGAAGGCTGAAAGTATACCAGACAAGAACAAAGAATAATGTCTTTAGCACATTAGCAGTGGATAGAGGATTCTTTGCATCTAGCTGCAGTGAATTATAATTATCACTGTGAAAGGGTTCACAGTCATCGCCATTAAAATTCCTCCCAAGTTTATTCTCAATACTTAAAGGTTCGTATTTCTCACTTCCAATTCCATCAACGTGAATGGGAAAATGAGCCTCAGTCTCCCCATCATTAGACTGCATACTTGTCTGCTGTCACTTTATATAGTGGTTTATCTCCTCCTCAAAATGCCAGTTTATACTATTTGACCCAGTTTAAGTGAAGACAATTTGAAACCAGTGTGTTGAGCACTTGAATCTGCATAGATTAATGGAGTATCCACTGAGACAGTACCTCTATGTCACACCATCTTGGGAAAAAATGGCTCTCTATGAAAATCACCGACTTCTTGACTTCCAGTCTCAATAGAATCAACGCTTGCGTGTTTATGATTTTCTGTACCCAAAGAATTCCCAGTCATCTCCTTTTCTCTACTATGATAGAACCATCTATACTCTCCATCACAACCACTGACAGATGCAAATGAGCAAACAGAAAACGGAACTTTATGCATTGTGACAGACTATGGCAAGTTGTATCTTCATGTGAAATTCAATAAAGATTTCAATTAAAATAAAGATAGACTGAGTCGAACAAGACTTGTCAAGTAACAGAGTACAGAACATATAAAATGACCAGTCATACAGATGCGTGCTGACTTCATTTCATAAAGATAATGCCAAGACAAGGCCCTCTTTCAGAGATTTGTAGCACCTCTTCCCCCAAAATTAAAGAACCCATCCTTGATCTCCTTGCCATGCCTTGTTATCTTTCAATACAATTCTTTCTTAACCCAAACAAAAATTAAATACATATACACACAGAGCCCAACTTCCATGGAACTTCCCAATCATAACAAATTTGGAAAAGAAAAAGAAAAATACAAATTCATGAATTATGAACTATTCGTCTACAAATTATTAAGTGTAATAGCCAACAAACAATAATAAGTCATGGGCGCCATCACTTCCTTCAATTCAGCACATATCCTATGATTCTTTATAACTTCCTTCCCGCCTAAACTAAACTAAGGTAGTGTGTCAGGCTTAAATATCAAGCTTTAGCATCAGCGGTTATCGCGACTCACAACAAGTGCGTCGTTTAAGAGCTATTATGAATGAGGCGCGTGAACGCTGCGCGCCATAACAGCAACATGTGCACACATGGAGGAAAACAAAATAGCACAGTTTTAAAAAACCATCCCAGAGACTCGCTACTTCGAATTGATCAAATATACACGCAACTAATTAAAGGAACAAACAGTAATCAACAAGATGAAGCATCGATAAGGATGAGCTCCAGCTCAATCAAAGTAACAAGAATGCGTAAATAAACAATCAAATAATTCAAAATCAGTTAACTATAACAAGCATTATTATCGTGCATAAACAAGCAAGCGTAAAACCATTTCAAAATACGACAAGAATCTCCAATTCTCAACATACCGAAACAACTGACCTGAGAAGAATCTGAGGAAAGAATTGAAGAAATGAGCAAGAATATGCAGATGGAATGCAAGAAGAAGGAAGAGGAAGAAGATGAATGAGGATAGATCAGATCTAAAGGTATTGAAAATGGCGATTGGAGGTGTTGAAATCTCAAATCAGAACGTCTGTTTTCAATGTTAGATGTGGGTGGTGAATGGTGAACGATGTCAAGGCCATTTCTAAAAAGGTAAAACAAATATAATAATATAAAATCCACTTACTTTACTTTATTTTCTTTATTGTAATTATAGTGTCCGCCCGTACGGGTGGGGCCGTTGGGTGGTTCGTGGTTCGTGGTTCGGTGGGCGGTAGCGTAGCCCAGTGGCAAAGGTATTCCAGAACCATGAACCCAACCGTGAGGGGTTCGCCCGGGTGGCTCCCACACTGCCTGCTGACCAATGTTTGGTCCGAACATATAATTCAGTCTATAATTAGACTAATTAAAGAATGGGTGTCTATGTATTTTTTTAGGTAAGCCTAGCTTATCGCCACATTTATTTTCCAAAAGCATACATAGTACCATGGCAATTTTAAGATGGAACGTCTGCAAAAATACCAACTATACACAAAGTATTAGTAAATATAGCACAATACAAACGTAATTATAAATATAACAAAATTTAGATATACCTTTCAAAACTTATTGTAATAGACCATATCTCTATTAGAAGTTTTTGTCAGTGATACATTATATTGCTAATGGAAGTCTATTATTAATAGACTTTGTTATATTTGCAATTTATTTTAAAAGTGTTGTTATACACTTAATTATTAACCTTAAAAACAATTTAAAACTTTCACATAAAATTTTGCTTGAAAGTGTCAAAATAAGTTTAGCTCAAATATAAACAATACAATCTTCTTCTTTACAGGTCAAATATTCAATTTTACACTCCAGAGTTGTTGTACTAAAAATACTTAATTTATTGTCTTATTTTCTATTTCTTTGTAACTATTATTATTTTGTATTTTTTTGTTATACATGTGAGTATAATGAAAAATTGTATTGTATATTTTCTTCTTTTTTATACATGAAATGAGAAACAAAAAATGACACGAGACCTTATTTTTTCGTTATGTCTTTTACTTTTAATCAGTACATACTTTATAGTGTTTTTCTAGATCAACTTTATAGAATTTCTAAGACCTTTTTTTAGAGGATGTGCTTTTAAATTTAAATTAAGTGCTATTTTAAAAAATAAAAATTTAAAATTTAGACATACCCACAAAACCAAAATAGAAAAGTTGGACACTAAATTCAAATCAATAATTTTAGATACACATTTTCAAAATTTTAGTTTAAAAATATTATATGACCATTATATTCCTTAATTACTATTTATGAATATTTGTTACAAACATCTAAATTCTAAAATAGAAAAAGACAATAAATTAAGTATTTAATCTCCTAAAAAATTAACATTTTATATATATGAATATTTTCTACATCACTTCTCCAACAGTCATCGTTTTCATGTTTCTATATATTATTTATCTTTCTTTTTATTATTTATTACTTCTTTCAATAATCTTTAATAATAAAATATAATTCAAAATTATTCCATAATTTAGCAATATAATATCAATTTCTAAAAAAGTAAATTAAACATCATCACATTTTGATACATAACTGAACTTGAAATAAATAAACTAACTAAAAAATAAAAGTGAAATAAACATTTTTAAATTACCATCAATCTTAGTAATAATAATAATGTAAATATAAAAAGTTGTATCCATTTATTTTATATAAATTAATTTTGAAACATCTCTATAATTAGACCATTTAGTGTAATATTGTTTTTTTTTTAAACTATTTAGAAAAATATGGTACTTTTCAAACTATTTAGAGAAATATAGTGATTTTGGAGGAGAGAGAAGGGCGAGGGTTGAACCCTCGTCCTTATGTGAGAGAAAATTGAAAAATTATATTGGAGGAGAGAGAAGGGCGAGGGTTGAACCCTCGCCCATGTAGGGAGAGAAGTTGAAAAAGGGATACAGGAATTAGAGGGGCGAGTGTTGAAAACTCGCCCCTTTGTTATATATATATATATATATATATATATATAAAAGAATAAGAGAGAAGTGGAGAAACACTCGCCCTTTGTTATATGAATTAAAAAAAAAAAAAGGGAAATTGAGGGGAGTGGAGAAAGATCCGGCCCTTTGCTCTTTTTTTTTCAATTATATATATATAATATATATATATTTAATAGTTTTTTTTTTAGAAAATCATTAAATTTTATTTAAAAATCATCTTCCTCTAAATAAAATCAATTTCTATCTAAAAAATAAAACAGATTATTAACAAACGATAGTTATATCAGTGTCAAATGTTAAATAATAAAATAGAAAAAAAACAATATCGATCTTTATTTTATTAGTCTTTAAAATTTTTATAATTAGATTTAAAGGGATATTAGTTTTTTTTAACAAAATCACGTGTTCAATAACTTTTTGTCATGAATTGTAAATAATTGAATACTAGGTCATATTAAAAAAAAAAAAAAACTAAACGATTCATTAAAGCTCTCTTTGATAACAGACACGAAAAGATGTCATAAACGATTCATTAAAGATTAAACACTTGCATTTAAAATAAACATTTGTAGATTGAATTAATCAACACTTTATAAACTTAAATATTAAATACCAATAAAACCTCAAATATTCAATAATCAAAACTCTCTTTGATAACAGACATGAAAAGATACAATTCATTGTAAGGAAGAGGAGGGAAGTAAATAAAAATATTATTTACTTATATTTATATTTTGTAACGATTTAGTCCCCTACTTAATTTTGTTTCTTTAAA
>JBBPDJ010000019.1:1947303-1985182 GCA_037974625.1 Cucumis cinereus | reverse complement strand
AAAGAAATGAATCTTAACTCATTATTGCAATTACAATAAAGATACCTTCTTTCCTCAACATTAGGAATATCTTGTAACTGTGGAATAATTAGTAATTTTTATAAAGATGTTATTTGATATGAACTCGGTCGAATGAATTTGGATATTTAATTGACACTTTGAATATTTGTAATTTATAGATTACAGAGTATAGATTTTCAACATTTTCTTTTTATTAATATTTTTTATTTTATAACTTGAAAGTATTTAATTTATGGTTTTTAAGAGAGCATGTAAGTTACTTTCACGTAAAAACTCTCTTAAAATCGATATCGGCGTACACCATAATGTTACTCAATGTTCAATTCATATATTAAATAAGCTTAGATTTATGTAAAATTAAATATTGTTGACATTAGAGAGTGTATAAGTAATTTGTTTCACTTTGTAAATTTTAGTTTATTTTTGCTATAGTTTTATAATTATTTTTTGATTTATTTTTTATAGTAATTTTTTTTAAAAAAATCAGTATTAGTATTAAACTAGCAACGGATAAAACTGATAAAAGAATGATGAAATTTACAAAAGAAAAAAAATATATAAAATAAATAAATGAATTTGATTTCTTTTTTTTAACTCTATCATCTATTCTCTCTCCTCTCTCTTCCTCCCTTTTTTCCTCAATTCTCTCTTCTCTCTCCTATGAGCGATGGTTCAACCCTCGCCCTTTCTCTTTTTTTTTTTTTTCTTTTCCTTTTTTATCGCTTCTCTTCTTTCTTCTTTTTTCTTTATTTCAGTTCTCTCTCCCATCCCTTCTATCTCCAAAACTACTATATTTTTCTAAATAGTTTCAAAACAACCACATTTTTCTAAATACTTTTAAAAATAACAATAAATAAATAAATTATTCCTATAATTAGTTATAATTAACAATTAAATATTTATTCTAAATAGAAGTAAAAATATGATGTGATGTAACTCTCTCTTAATCAATTATGAAATTATATAAAAAATTTATAAAAATACGAAAATATAATTATTAGTCAAATACATAACTTATATTAATAATTTAATATTTTAAAAGATAGCATGTATCAATATATATTATATTTAAAAACAACCAATATTGATAAACTTCTTAAGACAATTTTATCCCTCAACCAAATTCATAATTTACACAATATGCCATTTGTAATTACTTCTAACAATAATTAATAAATAATAGATTATTAACATTAATAATAAATAGAGGAAATACAAAAGGTTTTTCTACAATTAAGACTTTATTTTCATTTAATTAATAATTAATTGTTGAATTTAAAAGTTTTAGATAGCCAAAAGTCTGGTAACTTTGTAATTTGTTGGGTTAGATTAATTGTTTTCATTTTTGTTCTTATTCTCTCGAATATATATATTTTAATTTTTTTACAAAAATGATATTACTTTCATGTATTTATCAATATATTACTTTTGTTATATTTCTTAATTTTATTTATAATTTAATGATAACATTTAAAATATTGAAAATAATTTACCAAACAAAATTTTTAATACAATTATCAAACATTTTTTATTTTTTTTCAAAACAATTACGAACTATTATGTTTCTCAAAAAAATTAAATTAAAAACTATTATTTAAAAAACACAAAAGGGAAAATATCTTGTAATTATTAACAATTTTGGGTACGAAGATGAGACAAAATACGGTGATTGGATATTAATATCTACGGCTGATATTTTGTGTCCTCACTGACGTGGCATCAGTTGGTCTTTAAACGTAGACTTTTTTGCTTATCCCAAAGGGCCCCACTTTCGTTGCTTTGCAAATGAAATTCGTATTTTTTATATTTAAAAAACCCAAATAATTCTCCGACCAAATTCTACCTTCTCCTTCTCCACCTCCTCGCGCCAACCACTCATCACTTGTTCACTACAAGGCCTCTACATTTTCCTCTATAAACCGCTACAGTTTCATTTAATCTCACCCTTTTCGGCGATATTCTCATGGACCACCACGCCGGAAAACGCAGACTCGACGTCCTTGCCGCTCACCTCACTCCCGCCGCCGATATTTCCCCCGCACATGCCCATCTTCTCCCTGCGGTACACTTCTGTTTATCGAACCCTTTTCTAAATTGTAGATCGTATAATATTATTACTGAAATTTCCTGATACACGTTTGATCGATGTTTTTGGGTACCCATTTTGTCTGTTTATGGATTTGGGGTTGCTTGATTGCTTAACGTGTTTTGTGTTTTTGTTTTTGTTTTTTTATTGGGGGTGATTAGAATTGTTGTAGCTATGGAAGTTCTGTCGTTCGAAGGTGCGATAATAAGACGTACTTTGCAAGACAAGGATCTGAAGCTTGTGGCGCTTATATGAGGCAAGCTTCAACTACAGAGGTGATTGATTGATGAATTTGAATTCACTGTAATAGTGATTCAACACTTCACATTTCTTTTAGAACTTTTTAAGTTTCTTTTTCTGGAGACATGACGACTTTGTTCTCTTTCTCTCACCTTATTTGAAAATGATCTTTCAGGGTAATCAACGTTCTAATTCTCAGGCGTTTTCGGAGGTCTCTGAGAGACCATTGTATTCAAGACCTGCAAAGGAAGAAAGGATTCCAAGTCAGAATTTCAATTTGATTGCATCTGAACCTCCATTGTTTGCCAGGGCATGTTTGGGAATCAATGAACAAAATAACCATTTCATTTCGGAGACAAAACAACCGTCCTCTGGATCAAATGGTTGGTTATTGGTCTTCCAATTAGCTATATTGATGAGTAGATAAAGCTGAATTTATCTCAGGCTCTTGGCCACATGATCCTGAAGCAGAGATTGTACTCTTCCTTTTTTAGCGTGAATTGAAAAGGGCTTAAATATTTACTTCTATTTTTCTTATTGTAACACAGGAACTGGTGGATTGTCTCCGAGGATGGATGTGGCAGAATCTGCACGAGGTTATGTACTGACCGTGGAAATTCCAGGAGTCAAGATCAATGACATTAGAGTTGAGGTCGATGACCAAAAGTAAGACAGTGATTTTGTAAAATTCTTTGAAATTTTTAGTTGGGAATGTGATATTCAAACATTGTAGAAATTTTAGTAGTTAATATTCCAAATTTTCAAAACTCAACTGCATAGTCATAACTCCCAAGTCTTCTTGATTCCAATTTTAAAGTTGCGCTGATTAGCATTTGATATCTTAAAATTCCTATGATCATCACTGGAATCAAGGTGGGTTTCAATCTTTTCATTATGTTCTCAATAGTCTTCGCCCCATTAAAGTTTGAATGTTAGTTACCATGAGATCTATATGTGAACTTATAACATGAAATATAGGAATGTAAATGGAGTGGATTTGAGACAGAATGGTCTTATCATCCTCAACCTTGTGGGTCATTTCAATACCTTCTCTTAAAAGTTAATACAGTCCCAAACGAACATGAGATGATAACAACGCAAGGTTTTCTATGTGACATCATGATAAATTACTACAGAATCCAACAACTCAAGTAAGCTTAAATATGAATATATAATGTCATTGATCTGATAGTGGAAAGCTGTTCTCTGGCAGGTTGACTATAATCGGCAAACGCTCAAATCAGTATTGTGAAGTGGTAGGATACTCAAGGGACTCTATCTCTTCATATCACAAGAAAGAGATCATACAAGGACCTTACCAGGTTGTGTGGCCACTTCCAATCAACATTAACAAGGAGGGAGTATTAGCTGAGTTCTGGTAAGTAGCAAGCTGCCAGTCCTTAACGTTACGCCTGAATATCTTTCAACTTCAAGCTGTCCATCCCAGTATTTTCACGAGGCCAATTCTGCACACGTCCCTGCTAATGCTGTTTCTTTTACTCTTTGCTCGTGGACTTGTACATTATGCACATAGCCAAACTGCTCACTTTCATACAGTTGTTTTTTTATAGTTCACTCACTTGCTCGTTAATGGCTCAGTGTCGATGTCTTCTTGTTGTATGGATGCAGGGACGGATTACTGCGGATTACTCTACCGAAACTCTGAGTTGTTTTTCTCACAGGCAAACATATGTGAAGATATATGGTATGCTCCAAATTGCTCCCAACCTAAACCGTCCAGTATCTTCGTATCCATACATCCCATAGGTGAAATATCCAAAGACAGTTTATTCAATACATCTACAATATTCATATGAATCAATGTGGATTGCTGTCGAAATATATATCCATGTGTATGTGTATCTTTTTTCTGTGACATGTCTGGTTGTGCAATGTTGTATTGGAAATTCCGTTTGTGTTATGATGGTTTTTGTGTTCGATCTGTAGCTGAAGTTGGCTTATGTCATATCATATTTTAGTTCCGATTTTCTCCTTTGAGGGAATTTGATAGAACCCAAATATATTGAATATAAGCGATAACGAAACTACAAGATAAACCAAACAATTTGAGGAACTTAGGACCTTTCCAATTTTTTGAGGTCACTCTCGAGCCCTAATTCACCAAAATATCCTCTTGTAGAATATACATATGTTTAGTCGTCATTTTGATTCCAAACGTATGGAAATCTAAAAACATTTCCAAAGTCTCTTCTTTTGTCACTTCACTCTACAAGGAATAAAACAAAAATCCTAAGAATAACTCTAAATAGGCAAATCTTTTCATTTGCTTAATTTCTTGCTTTGTGCTCATTAGTGTGAATGTTTGTTTATTGATTTTATTCCTTTTAAGAGAGGGTAGTGGATTTTGGAACTCATCTCTATATTAAGAACATTACTCACATGAGAATGCTTTAATTATTTGTTAATCATCATTATAAGCATCTTAATGGAGTTTTCTCTAATATAATCCTAATGAAACCTTCTTACTATTTTCCCTCTAATTAGATTGGAAGTGTATATTGATACCAAATCTGAGGTGTTTCTAAATTGATATTTGTACATCATTTCAGATGTTTTTTTAATACAAAATAAAGATGTCTACCTAGCTTAAAAGAATTATGTAATGAAATCGGAAACAACTCGGGCACTATGATCGTCAATTTAATTTCATATATACCACATGTTACAAAGTTGGAATGTTCGGTGATCTCTTAGACTTGAACGAGTCAATTAGCAAGGAATTACTATAAATCTTCACTCATAAATCCCCCAACTCATTCAACAATATAACTTAAAAAAAATGTCTAATTGTCTCCCTTGAATATATGTTTCATTCAATATGATTCGGTCCAACTCAATACTTTGAGGAACATGTGGTTGTTCATAGATGTTGATGACGTGGTTGTCCAAAGTTACTAGAATAAATTCACGTTGGCTAACTATTACGTTAAATGCATAGAACTAGACTATCACCTACTCCAATCATAATGGAAATGTCATGGATAAAAAGAAATACAATATAATATCATTAAATTATTCATTAGTCCACTAATGTTTAAATTAACTATAGTTTACTTTACAAGGTACGATCATTGTTTTCAAACCTTAGAAACTAAAATGTAACGTATCAAATAAAATAGTAATTCCAAATTTAAGGTAAAAATGCATTTTGCCCATCATAAAATTGAGAAAAAAAAGAAAAATTAATGATAGATCTAACTCTATCTCGTAGGGAGGGGTGGAATATTTGGGCTATTATGCTATCACTCTCATAGCAGTGTTAAACAATGCAACATTTATCAAACTTTTCATTCTAATAATTTGGAGATCCATTTGAAGTATCCCTTAGGAGGGTCATACCAACAAAACTTTATTATCGATTAATTTTCTTCCGTCCCTATACTACTACATTGTCGGTCGCTTAAACAAAACTATTGGGTACAAAAAGAATTTGTCATGTGACAAATTATGATTTGACAATTTAGTGAAACGCACGTAGTTCAAAACACACCTTAGTATTTTCGTTGACTTATTTCAAAAACAAAATTTGTGTTATCCACTCTGATTATCACGACATATATTGATTTGGGAATTGAGACCCCTTCTTAAATTGACCTGATTTTTTTAAAGACAGTTAAAGGAAATAGAATATAGAAATTGTAACTGGCATTCAACTCCAAAATAAAAATATATATAAAAAAAATCCTAAAATTAAAAAAGAAATCGTACTGGCCATTAATCATAATCCATATAATATAACATCATTATATACCATAATCAATAATCAAGATATAATATTAAAGTAACAAATTTTCATTTACCATATAATCCAATAATAATTAATAAGACAGACCATTTTCATTCCACTTATTGCTATATGAATATGAATGAATGAATGAGACAACTAATCCCCACATTTTTTTTTTAAAAAAAGAAAATTATGGATCTTCTTCTTCTTCCGAATTAGAATGAGTGGGTCTGCAAATTTTTGCGTTGGGCTGTTTCTTCTTCTACTGCCGTTTCTTCTTTATCAAGAAGTTGAAGGAAAGCCGGTGATTGGTGGATGCGATCTTTTTCAAGGGAGATGGGTGGCCGATACGTCGTACCCTCTCTACGACGTGTCGGCTTGTCCTTTTATTGAGAAAGAATTTGATTGCCTTGGAAATGGCCGCCCCGATAAAGTCTATCTCCGATATCGGTGGCAGCCGTCCGGCTGCCTCTTGCCCAGGTCAGACCCCGTCATTTTTAAATATGGTTATTAACAGGAAAATATATTTGTTGAGAATCTTGAGACTCTAATTGTTAAGATTATATATATGTAAATTCATGTTTAAAGCATTTTTTAGGATAAGATAATTTATTTTTCTAGATTTTTTTAATTATATTTATCGATCATAATTAGCAAATATCATTTTTCGTTATAAATACTAATTGTAAGTGGAATTTGTTTTATTTTATTGTTGTACATTCTTTATATATATATATATATATATATATTTGGCTCTTGAACCTCCAACGCTAGAATATACTATTTTAGCTTATATTCGTTAAATTTTAGTTTTTATTACTCGTTTTTTATTGATTATAATTTAGCAGTATTTTGCTATTTTTGACAATTTTTCTATATTATATTTGTTATTATTTAAATTTAACCAATTTTAGTAAAAATCAACTCTAAAAAACTAAATTTAAGATTTAAGATTTGAATGTATGAGAACTAAATTAAAATGGTCGATTTTTTTTTAAAATTCAAAATGATATTCCTAAAAATAGAAAATGATAAAAAAAAAAAAAAAAATTCCTAGAAATGAACCGAATCTATAAGTATTCCTAGTGCTTTTCTTGATTAGTAATAGCTATTTTCTTTAGTATGAAAGAAAGAGATAAAATGGACGCAAAATCCAAATTTTAGTATTTAATTTGACACATTAACTTATTATTCATAAGAATAACAACC
Organism: Cucumis cinereus; assembly: GCA_037974625.1. NCBI lineage: Eukaryota > Viridiplantae > Streptophyta > Magnoliopsida > Cucurbitales > Cucurbitaceae > Cucumis > Cucumis cinereus. The sequence continues at coordinate 1,977,878 of JBBPDJ010000019.1, read as the reverse complement.
AATATGTAAAATTGGAATCTTCTATATCCAAAACGAAAACCACTTTTCCCAATTCCACTTGTGGGGCTAAATGCTTTTCCTTTATATTCCTTGTCCAACCCCCTCTTTTGGGTTGCCCTACATTTTCAATTTTAGGTCCCCTATTTTATTTTATTTTATTTTATTTTATTTATCTCTTAAATATCATATTTATGGTTGTATCTTCGACCAAAAGATTAGTAGTTGGTTTTTCTCTTTCGATTTCGACTTTCGTGCTTTTGTAGGTCTACGTATTAAACTAAAAACTAGGTATAGTTTTAAATTTTCGATATCGACGGAACATAAAACATGTGCTTGATTAGAAGATATATTCGAGTTTCGTTCTTATGGAACAATTTTTCTACGTAAATTTAGGACACAAAATTGAAAACTTAAAATTTATTTGACACACTAAACCTCATAAATCAACACTCAATTTTTTTCATCAATTAATAATGATTAAATAAATCATTTGTTTTTTCTTTCTTTCTAATTTATCATTTTAAAGGATTTTATTTGTTTAAGGCATAAGAGGAGGGTACAACCACCTTGTATGATTGGGTTGTTGTTATGTTGCATTTGTGTCATCTAAATATATGAAAGAAATACGACAATTCTAGTTAAAGTGAAATCATTTTATTCTGTCTCTAAACTCTGAACCCAAAATTTTTTTTTGTCATACTTCATGTTATTAAATGCTTCTATGAGGAAAAAAATTTGGATGCATCTCGGATGTACCTATCTCGATACTTCATCTCTCCATCACACAAAATTGAAATTAAAATTTATTTTTTAAATCTTGTTTTTGTATGGTGTAGAGATGAAGAGCGAGTAGATAAGTGCATCATAGGATGCACCTAATCATTGGCCTTAGAAAAATGCATTCATTGTGAAATAAATGTTGATTAATTCAGATTTAATGGTAAAGAATTGTTGAGACAATTTAGAGGGAAAAGCATAATGTTTGTGGGAGACTCATTGAGTTTGAATCAGTGGCAATCCCTCACTTGTATGCTTCACAAATTTGTTCCACGAGCCAATTATACCATATCTAGAATTGGAGGCTTGTCCAAGTTCACTATTCCAGTAAGTATTCTCTCTCGATTAAACTACAATTTTAGTTCTTAAACTTTGAAAATTTAACAAAAATTTGACTTAAATTGTTGAACGTGTGTGTAGGAATACAAGTTGGAAATAATGTTTTCGAGAAATGCATTTTTGGTGGATATTATAAGCACCAAAATGGGTAGAGTTTTGAAACTTGATTCTATAGAGGCAGCAAAGACGTGGGAAGGAATTGATGTCTTGATATTCAATTCTTGGCATTGGTGGCTGCACACCGGGAGAAAGCAACCGTATGAACTATACAATCAAATAATCAAATGAGAGCAATCTTAATATATAGTGACAAAAATTGATGATTTTGATGTTTTGCAGATGGGATTTGGTTGAAGAGGGAGGAAAGATGTATAAGGATATGAACCGATTGGTGGCATATGAGAAAGGGCTAAGAACTTGGGCTAAATGGGTGGACCAAAGTGTGCATCCTTCCAAGACCAAGGTCTTCTTCCAAGGCGTTTCCCCCGACCATTCTGAGTACGTTATCTTATATACTTTTCATTTTTAGATAATTTTAGTGAAAATTATCTTTTTTTAGTATTAAAGTTTTTGAAGAATATGTGTGTTTTATTCATGAGTTTTAAAAATGTATCTTTTAAGTTTATAAGAATAAATTCATTTGATCCCTGTGTGTGAGCTTTTAAAAATAGGTTTAAAAAATACCTCAAACAACTTTATACTTTTATTTTAAATAATTATATGACATTTTAAATTTGAAGAATAATTTCTAATATAAAAATAATTATAAAACCTTTTAAATTTATTTTTAAAAACTCGGAGACTACAAATGTATATTTTGATAGCTTAGAGACCAAATGAGTCTGTTATTATAAACCCAGACCTAAAAAGTTACATTTTTAAAATCAATGACAAATTGCACACATTCATCGAAACTTAAGGATTAAAAAGATAATTTTTTTCAAAAATTTATTACCATTATATATTGGCTAATTCTCAAAAATTCGAAAATTCTCTTTGTATATATAGATTTGACTTACCATTTTGATTTATTTTAGATTATTTCCTTTATTTATTTATTAGTTTTTTTTTTTAAAAAAAATTATATATATAAAAAAACTATTTACATAGAAAAAAAATCTAGTTTTTTTTTTTTAAAAAAAGGAAAAAAATGAATATATAGCTTTTAAAATGATGTGGTTAAATCAAATGAGAGCAAGTATTTTAGAATATTTAAAAAGTGATTAATTATATGTTGGTAATTGAAACAGTGCGAGATTGTGGGGGGAGGCCGGAGGGGACTGCGGCGGAAAAACGAGGATGTTGGATGGGCCCGAGTATCCAGGGGGGCCACATCCGGCGGAGCAGGCGGTGGAGAGAGTTCTAGAAGGGATGTTGAAGCCAGTTTATTTGCTGAATATCACCACATTATCACAGCTGAGAATAGACGGCCACCCCTCCGTGTACGGCCTCGGCGGCCACAGAGGCATGGACTGTAGCCACTGGTGTCTCGCCGGAGTTCCTGACACTTGGAACCAGCTCTTATACGCTACTCTTCTTCCTAATAACCACCACCACCTTTCATAGTCTCGTTTTTGTTTTTCTTCTTCTCTTTCTTTTACCACAGAAAAACGACATATATACTCACATTCACACCGATGGATTTGATAAATTTCAAATAAATAAATAAACATATGTTGGGTTAAAATGCCAATTCTAAATGAAAAATGAGAAATTTCAATTTATATCCTTGAATTTTGGAGTTTGTATCCATTTAAACCCTGAAGAATTGTAGTAATTTAAATTTCAAACTAATAATTGTTTCAACTTAAATTCTAAACTTTTACAAATGTATCAATTTAGACTATTTATACCAGTATTTAGCACGTGCAATGCATGTACTATTTCGATTTTAAGTTTTTATATATGAAAGGCTAATTTAAATACAAATTCAACCATGATATATCTCAAATCCATCCTATGTTTCATTGTTATTGTTCTTTTAAACAGTTGTTAAAAGAAAAATAAATAAATAAATAAGATGAATCTCTATTTTTATGATCAAATGGATGAAAAATAAGTCTTATTATCTTTAAATTATTTACCTAATTCCTTCATTAACATGTGATTACGACTAAGAAAATGTTAGTAAAGTTTATATTAAGGTGGATGTGTTAGTATGTAGAGTTATTTATTTATTTAATATAATGTAATTAGTATTTTTAATAAAAAGAATAGGAACAATTATATTTAGGGTCTATTAATTCAAAGAGCAAGGTCAATTAATGTCATAAAATAACCTTTTAATTATATAAATAAATCTAAAGTAAGAATCAAATTATATAAATCAACTGCTTCAATAAAATATTGTTCAATTTAATAACACTATTGCTATAGGTCTAATTTTAATAATTGTTAAAATATATGAGAATCATTTATTTATTTTATTTGAGATGGTAATAACTAAATAATTTCTAGAATAGATTGAAATCTATCATTTAATTGTATTTTTACTTTTTTTTTCCTCAAATTTGTTTATAATTTTTTAGTATAAAAAGTATCAGAATAATTATGCTAAACATATAAATTTGAATAGTTTTGAATAAAACTATAACCAATTTTGTTAGTTTATCATTTTCTTAATTGTAGGTGAAAAAAAATTGGAAAATTATTAAATCATGATCATAATATTTCAAAAGAAAAAAAAAACTCATAATCATAATTATTTTCCCTAGTTCTTTTTATTATTGATTATATTTATTAATTTTTTACTTTATTATTCTTTGTCATGATTTTATGTTTTACTTGAATACACTTATGAAAGTTAAACGTTTAAATCAATACATGTATGAAAGTTCAGAGTTTCAAAATTGATACACCCTTCAAAATTTAGAGTTTAAATTGATACAATTATCAGTTTAGGATCTAAATTGATACAATTTTCGAAAGGGAGAAGAACACCATGAAACATTGTTGTTGCGTCGAGAAGTGAGTGTCTCCCCTTAGAAACACGTCATTGATTGTAAAGGATACTGCTCGTAGTTTTGGGCATCACTACATGAATTGAAATAAATATTTGTGTATATTTAAGAGTATAAATTGATATATGACTAAAAAAAAATTGTGAAATGAACTCAAACATTTTTCGAAAATAAATTAAATTTAAAATGAAGATGTCAATGGTAGAGATAATTAAATTGGTTAGACATGGTAATTGGAGGCTAAAAAAAGTCAACAAAAGACTAGGGATTTGTTATTGGATGGGATCAATAAATAAAGCGCGTAGCTGATTTGGTTTGACCAGCAAGGGCTGAGATTGATGCATGAAAGAGTCAAAGTCAACATTTAGGAGTAGCCGAATCTGAAGAATGAGTAAGTAAAAGGCATTGACTATATACTTTTATTCCAAAATTATGTGTGGACGAAGAAATGCCAGCTAGACAGCAATAACATGCAAAATTAAATGCATGAAATTTGTAACACAAAACAACTTGGTTGCATCTCGGATGCACTAGTTTTGATACTTTTTTTATCTTTCTATCGTATACAAATAAAATTAAACATTACTTTTAATCTAGATTTGTGTGGTGAATAGATACTTTTAATCCCGATTTATGAGGTGAATAGATGAGAAACATATAGGTAGGTATATCCTTTGATGCACCTAATTATTATTTTTCTTGAAATATCTTTGCGTTTATGTCTGACTACATCTTTCTCAAGCTTTTGCCTCATTCCGTCCTATTATTGTTATTTAAAGATAACCATTATTTTCATGTCACTGTCATTGAAAAAAAATATCTATGAATCCATAATTATACAACTTAAAATTTTTCGTAAGTATATTAATTTATATAATCTAATATTATATTTCATGTAGATAAAAAACCGATCCTATGAGATCAATTTTATTCTCCTTATAATTTTAACAATTAAACTAATAAAAACTTGTCACAATAATATAATTACAATTATTGGTCTCATTGATTTTTTTTTTAAATAAACTTTAAAAGAGGTAGTAAATTTATATAATTACAAAATTTCATAATTATTAACTTTTTATTTTAATTAATACGACCTCCAAATATGATATAACAATAAAATTTGAATGGATGCAACCTACATCAGTTCCAAACATAGGATAAGAGTAGCTCCACCTCGGACTTCATTTGCTATATTAATAGTTTTCGTAAGTATGATATGAATTTATATATAAGTATATATTTTACATTAAATTTAAAATAATATTTTAACGTTTAGTCCGAATGATTTTGAAATGTATCCATCATAATTATAGAGACAAAAATTGACACAAAGAAAAATCCTAATGTTCACATTTGATAATGTTAAAAGAGTCACTGTAGAATTCTTAAATTAAAGTTGAAATTCAATTCTATTTTATTATATTATAACAAAAGAAGTTTGAAATTTATAATATAATGATAAAGAAATTATTATTATTATTTTAAAAAAAGCTATGCTTTGCATGGAACGCGGTTTTACGTACTGTGAGGAATGGGATGAGCCTACACTGAGCCGCCGCTTTCATAATCATTATTACCCCACAAACGCCCACTCCCCCTGGGCCACTGGGTCTAACATGTGGTTTTAACTGTTTCAAATTAATTTTGATGGCATAAATCATTTTTTTTTAGTACAAATTAAGTGTCGGTTGAGCTAAGTTATTGTTAGTTTGATGACATAAAAATTATATTTAAAAGTATAAGATTAGGTATTGCATTAATTTAGAATGTATAGTAACGTATTATTTGATACTATAAGATTTTATCTCAAAATTAATATTTAAGTTCTCTTGATTTTCCTAAGGTTGAAATTCATACCATTCAATAAAATAAATATTTTAAAAATTTGACGAACAATCAAAATGAACGTGGAAAGTAGAATGTATAATTGAATATAGTTTTTGTTCCCACAAATAGGTTCACATGAGTGGGTAACCAGGCATATGAGTTTTACGTTAATATACAAATATACAACGACAGGTGGTGGATTGGATTGTGTCTCCGTCAATGTGGCTAAAGCTGCCATGCTCTTGATAATCACACAATATGAAAGTGGAAATCTTTCGTGGCATTATGGTACAAATTCCATATTTTATTTATTTTTATCACTTATCTCTAAGCCCTCCTATAACCCAAACCTTTATAATTAACATTTTAATTAGATTAATAATAATAATCATAGGTAACTGATATATGACATTTATGTAATTAATATATAGTACTCTTAGTTTACTCGTTCCTCAGCTTATTTTTGGAAGTGCTTTGTAATGATTATTTCTATTGAATCATGTTTTTTTTTTTTCCACTTTCCAATATTTTGTCATTATTTAATAGAAAGAGAGAGAATATATATTTTATTATAATTTCCAATCACACTTGAAGGTCCTACTACACTGCAGTACTCTGCTTGTATATATATATATATTTATCTTATCCCACTTTCTCTCTTGGTCTTTTCTTTTTTCTCTCTCCCTCTCTCTCTCTCTCTGCAATTCAGAGCTGCCAATTGTGCTTCAATGGCGGCCAAATCTCTATCTCAAAATCGAATCAGAGCCAAACTTCAGTTCTTATATGGAATACTTCTGTTGCAGTTTGGTACGTTCGGATTAGCAGCCGCAGGCAAGCTTCATCGAGAAGAAGGTAACTCTCAGGCTCTGCGATTTTTGGTTTTCTTGTTTGCTCGAAGAGGAATCTGATGGATGAGGAAGATTGATTGATGATATAAAACTGTTATTGTAGTGAAAGCGTTGAAAGAGATCGAGAAGAAATTAGGTAAAAACGACTGGAATTTTAACCTAGATCCTTGCAGTGGAGAAGGAAAATGGCGCGTTGTTAATGGAAGAAAAGGCTTCGAAAGCTCTGTCACATGTGATTGCTCTTTCAACCATAACTCCACTTGCCACATCGTCGCCATGTACGTACCATTTCCATCTCTTCTTCTTCACTCTCTCTTCTATCAATCACAACCAAAATATTATCTCATTCTTTTTATTTTCTCCTCTCAAAACTCCAAATTATTATTATTTTTTTAATAACAAAAAAATAAATAAATTATAAACAGTATTCACATGTACAGTTAAATTATAAAATAAAATCTATGAGTTGGAAAAAGTTTGAATTTATTCCTACTTTACAAGTTATAATTTAGTTATATAGTTTCATTAAAAAAAAATCCTTGTTTATTAAAATCAGAAATTTTAATTATAAATTATAGAGGCTAATTTTTAATATTCTCTAAACTATTTATTTTATTATTATTTATATTTGAGATGTTATTATAATGTTTAATTTCTTATCTTACTAATTGTTTACAAGCTTATTTAATTTGGTGCTCGATGTTGTGCATTGACCGACTACCTACCACTGTCCACTGACACTGTTTAGTTATAGTAAATTTAAAAAATTATATATTTTAGGCACGTGAGTCGGTGATTTTTTGTTATTATTTTATTTTATTTAAGAAGAGTTTTATTATTTTAGTGCATATTGTTCCATTAGAAGTACATCTACCAACCCTCCGTTAAATCATACTAATATGGGTAAATTACAATGGCACTCATAAAATTTTAATTCGATCAATTACTTATTACATACTTTTTGTCTTTTTACTGTAAAAAAATAAGTTTAAAAGTTTTATTTTTAAAAAAATTAATTTAATTTTTATTTAATTTTATAATGGTTGGGTTGTAAATAAGCCCATTTATTAAATTAAATTTTACTTCTTGATATTTTTCCTCTTTCTATTATTCTCTCTCCTCCCCTCTCATTCTCGTCATTCTCATCTCTCTATGTGTCCTTTTCTTCACCACTATGTCCAATACATTTAACCTACACACAATCCTCCAACCAATCCACTTTCAGCCACACTCTCCAACAATTCATTCTTCAGTTCTCTTCCTCTGCTTTTCGGTTTTTTTCCCTAAAGGATGAGTAATTTTTCGGGTTCACACTGTGGTAATATTTCGAGGAGCCGATCGAGACAAAGGGGAAGATTTTTGGGGAGTGCGGTGGATTATGACGGCGAAGGTAAGGAGGAGGGAGAAGAGGGTTAGTCGTCGGGGTGAGAAATGGGTATTACGAGGAGATGAATTGTCAATCAGTGCGGCACCGAGTGAAGGGAAATCGAGGACAGATAAAACTAAGAGGCAAGAGGAGATGGGGCGGTGGAACCAACATCCTTACTTTGATGGTACTGCAAGCTCCACAAATAAAATATAGATGTTGGTTGATGACGAGAATGAAGGGGGAGGATAAAGGAGAACAGAGATATGGAGAAATATTCACAAATAAAATTTAACTTAATAAATAAAATGGGTCTTCTTACAACCATTTTGAAAGTAAAGGGGGTAATTGTAGTTGGAAGTTTTGAAGTCTGAGTGTAACCAAATCCGAGTGGTTTTTGCAACTTTCACTACATTTCCTAAACAACATAATACATATTTATATCACGTAACCAACCATATTCTCTTAGATCAATATATTTTTGTTGTCTCAATAAAATTCGTTTGCCCATCTACAAAAATAATAATAGGCCTAAATTAAAATTCATCCTTAAAATTATTATCTATTCCATTTATAATTAGAATTTAGCTCCTGTAATTTGTTAGAACTTTCATGAATAGTGTTTACAGTTGGAAAGTGGTACAGAGACCTTATCAAACTATAGAGACTATTTTAAAATTTTATCAAATCATAAGAACTAAATTCTAACATTTAAAATTATAAGAACTAAATTATAATTTTTGCGAAATCAGCTTGAAATTAAACTTTAACATTAATAAATGAGCTATATCAACTAATGGGCCCAAAGAATTTGTTGGGCTTGGTTTACATACCAAAGGCTTGGGCTCAGCTTGGCCCATGTTGATTTTGGGATTTTCAAAGTCAATGACCGGACTAAATTTCCCGGGAAAAGTTGGTTGCTGCATGACAGCAGTACGAAAGAAGTGATCCGCCATTTGAGCCGCTTGGCTTAATGATTGAGAAGTGTGAACTGAGTTTTATGCCATCACAAACCTCGTGCATTAGCGCGCGAGATCGAGAAGAAACCAATTTTAGAATGTGTATCAATGGAGTTTTTATGGATTTACATAGGCCAAATTGTTTACGAGATTTATCCACGCTCCAAACGGAGCGTTGCAATGGCGGAGCTTCTTGGATGCCTCTGTTGATATTGATACCGTCGGAGGTCCATTTAGATCCCTTATAGATATCTCAAATTTAGCTTCTGTGAGTTTGAGTTCATGCTTTATGTTTATTAACACCAAATTCACTGTTCACGATCATCCAGTTTTGGGCTAGATTATCAACAAACCAATTTTAAGTGAACATTGAATCATTGTTCTGTTATGCTGTAATCACTCTCACTCTTCATCTTCTTGTATTGTGTGGTTGGATTTCGATGTAGATACTGTAGGTTTCCTGTTGTAGTTTCTGATTATCAATTCTCTTTCATAGTCTTTCCAGTGAAATAAATTCTACTACCTTTCTTTATGTTGAAATTTCCTTGCTGAACGTTAATGTATGCATTTTCACCTTGCACCTATGGTTTATTCTTCCTCCTCTTACTCGTCTATTTGATACTTAAATATGCGTCGTGATTGCATTGTCGTTCTGTTGTTGCTGGCTGTAGACTCTTCAATCACTTCCTTGAGCTAGTTTTTTTCGGTGTATTTGTAAATTTGCAATCTAATTTGGTTTTATCGCTTCCTCAGAGCTTTAAAGTCCCAGAATCTATCAGGCATTGTGCCACCAGAGTTTTCCAAGCTTCGGTTCCTCAAACAGCTGTAAGTAAAAGTGTGAAACCAGTATCCTGATACGTTATATAGGACCTGATAATCTGTTGAACTTGTGTTGAAAGCCTCGTAATTCCTTGTTTGGTTCTCTTTTGTCAGAGATCTCAGTCGAAACTGCCTCACTGGTTCTGTTCCTTCACAATGGGCTACCATGCGATTGGTAGAGCTGTAAGCATCTTCAGTTACTTCTTCCTCTCAGTTTTTGAAGATTCTCTAGACCTAAACTGCAGTATGACTTAATGTTTCTTTAATTGAACATGCAGCTCTTTCATGGGAAATAAATTGTCCGGGCCATTCCCGAAAGTTCTTACTAATATCACTACCCTCAGAAACTTGTATGTCAAATCTTTAACTTTTAGAATCTTTTGTAAGTGTATAAGATATAGTTTTAGTTGCCTCTGGTTCAGTTTGCATGATATAAATGCTTATAACTTATGTCATCAAACCAGTAATGGCAAAGGTCATTAACTCGTTGACACTGAGGAACTCTGACAAAACATTCATGGTTCTTTCTTGTCCTAAAATGTTACAGGAGCATCGAAGGAAATCAATTTTCCGGCCGAATTCCTCCAGAGATTGGAAAACTTATTAATTTGGAAAAATTGTAAGTCTGTTCGACATACATATTGACTGCTAAGTCGCACACTCATCAAAATGTTTAACTCACACGTAACATTGGGATGTTCTCTCTTCAGAGTTCTCTCATCAAATGGCCTCACCGGAGAATTGCCTAAAGGGCTAGGGAAATTGTCGAACTTAACTGATATGTAAGCAACCATCTTCTATTATTTGTCTACTGAAAACATAGATTTGCTCTCCGAATGACAAATCCACGATCTCTTTTAGAGTAATGTTGCAATTGCAACTTCATCTCGAGTTATCCATTACAGGATCAATTGAATTTGTGCTCTACTCTTAAGCTTCTGGCATTAGCTTGATCAGCTTCTTTAATGCAACATAAATAATATATTTAAGTGTCTCCAGAAGTACTCAATGCTTCAGCAGTTTTGGCATTCTCGATCAGTGAAGTCATGCAAGTTGCTTCAAGTTTTGTTACATCCCATTTTTCAACTAATCGTTGTTTTTCTTGTATCATTAAGGAGAATAAGTGACAACAACTTCTCTGGAAAGATACCTGAGTTCATTAGTAATTGGGGACAGATTGAAAAACTGTAAGCTCGATTAATGTGGCTTTTAAGTTTTTAACTGCTTCATCTGATATTAATATTTATAATTGGTGATCAGGAAAATCTATTCCACCTTGCAGGCATATACAAGGCTGCTCCCTCGAGGGTCCCATACCCTTAAGTATCTCCACAATGACAAGTTTAACTGATCTGTATGCACTTTTGACAATTTAATTCGTTTAGCATGTTGAGTTCCACTAGTAATTTCTAAATTGATTAAATTTTCAGGAGAATATCTGACTTAAAAGGTGGAAGGTCTCCTTTTCCATCGTTGAGCAAAATAAAATCCATGAAGACGCTGTTAGTTTAATACTTTTCTTTTGTTCTTCTACCACTATCCAACTTAATTGTTCAGGGACCTGACTTCGATGCTGGGTTGCAGGATACTGAGGAAGTGCTTCATTTTTGGAGAAATCCCAAAATACATCGGGGACATGAAAAAATTAAAAAACTTGTAAGTAGTAAGGATTTGCTTTGATGATGATTAAAAACTCCGTAATATTTAAATTTTCTATTTTTGTTTCGTCAACCGCTCAGTAATATTTCCATTTCTCTGCTGGTTTAATTCTTAGTTTTAAGAAGTTGAATGAGACCCTGCTTTATTTATTTGTAGAGACCTCAGTTACAATGACTTGACTGGCGAAGTTCCTGCATCTTTTGAACGACTGGAAAAAGTAGATTACATGTAAGTGGACTTATCCTTCCCAATTGCCCCCCACCCACCCCACCCAAATTAATAATAATAATATAATTATACGACATTTTTTTTTTCAAAATTTATCATCCTTCAACATGAGTTTCTTTTTTCCCCTTGTGTATTATTGTAGTTATAATATATATAGTCTTTCTCAAGATTTTTGACAGGAAACAAGCTCAATGGAATTATTCCTGGTTGGATTTTAGGGAGCAACAAGAACGTGTATGCCTTTTCCTTTACAATCGTTTTGCGCATTTAATCTTCACTTAAATCCCCGCTGTGAAAGCGTATGATGTACCCAAGCCTTAGCTAAATGCTTCCATTTTCTTATCTTTTTTATGCAGGGATCTCTCTTACAACTACTTCACCTGGGAAAACTCAAGCCCGGCTGAGTGCCCTCGTGGTAGTGTGTGAGTATTATGAAGTTATCATTTACTTTCTATGTACAGAGGATTATCATGCATAGTAACTAAAAGAAAAAAAATTCTTATTTTCACAGAAATTTAGTTGAGACTTACTCACCGTCTGCAGAAAAATTGTAAGGATTCTGTGCCAGTAAGAAAATTTACTGACCGCTTAGATACATTCTTCTTATTTTTGAAATGATATGCTCAGTTTTCTTGAATGCTCACAGAACTAGAATCCACCCCTGCCTAAAAAGGAACTTTCCATGTTCTGCATCAAGGGAACAGCGTGAGTATATATAACTCTGGCCTCAATTTGGCAACTCTTCAAATTCTTTTGTTGGAAGAATACAACCTGTTGAAAAATATCAATGAGTGATTGTATCAAATTTGACATAAAAAAACCCAAAGCCTATGTTTTATTGGTAGTTTTGAAGAAACCCATTATTTTATTTCGATAACATGAATTCAATATTTTCTCACTGTTTTAAGTTGTCAAAACTTTAGCAGATCACTACTCCTTGCACATTAACTGTGGCGGTAAAGAAGCATTTGTAAGGGGTGAAAGGTACGAAGCGGATAGAGAAGGCGCTTCAATGTTTTATACTGGTCAGAATTGGGCTTTTAGCAGCACCGGAAGCTTTATGGACAATGATGTTGATGCTGATAACTACATCGTAACAAATACATCGACTCTTTCAAATGTCTCTGTGACTGATTCAGAACTGTATACAAAAGCGAGAAACTCTCCTCAATCTCTTACATACTATGGGCTATGTCTCATAAATGGGAATTATACTGTAAAACTCCACTTTGCAGAGATTGTATTTATAAATGACAGTTCATTCAACAGCCTGGGAAGGCGGGTTTTTGATGTGTACATTCAGGTATTAGTGAATGAAAATTTATTACTGAATGAGAATGTTAGTTCATCCTAGTGTTGGATACTGAAAACTATTTCATTTGTTCGATTGCAGGAAAAGCTAGTCCTGAAAGATTTTGATATTGAACATGAAGCAGGGGGTACAGGTAAGCCCATTATAAAAACATTTACTGTAGCTGTCACAAGTCATACATTGAAGATCCATTTCTACTGGGCTGGAAGAGGAACAACAGGAATTCCACTTAGAGGAAATTATGGTCCTCTGATATCAGCTATTTCTGTAGATCCCAGTAAGTTTTCCCAAGTCGTGAAACAAAAATTGGAATCATTACCTGTTCCCTTTTATGTCTAGATGAATGGAAACATTATAGACGCCCTTCTACTTTTCCTTTTTCTTCTAGCAATTAAATTTGTTATTTCGTATATTGAGTGGCATCAATACACGCAAACCTTGGGCCATGATTGATAGCAGTGACAATGGGTGCTTAAAAAGTAAACATGACTTATAGGATTGCGACTTCTTCAGTTCTATTTTTATAGAGATTATAATATTTCCATAAGGATTGCCTTGATTCGTATACGTTCGGTAGGGAAATTCAGTTGGTCGTTCTCTATTGCCTACTATCACCCTTGGTGATAATATCTTATTTTCTATAGCCTATTTGGGTTGCACCGTTGTTCTCCTGCATGGACCCCAAATATTTGTACTTTTCTTCATTAATACAGATCATAATAAGTAGGCAAATAATTGAGATGGCTACAAAAACCTTAAGAGGGAGGTTTCAAGGCTAGTCTGGAATCTGGAAAGGCTGTTAGGAGTGATCTATATGCTTTATCATCTAGTTCTCCTTATATTTCAATGCCTGGCATGCAGAAACTGTAGAGTATAAGGTTGTGTTTAAATATATTTTTTATTCTGAATCAGGAAAATTTCTCTCTTCACAGATTTTACACCTCCTAAAAACCATGGGAAGAAGCATTACACCATCATAATCATTGGGACAACAGCAGCTGCTTTTGTTCTCCTTCTTCTGGTGTTATGTATTATGAGGAGGAACGGGTGGCTGGGAGGCAAGGATTCCGTATATAAAGGTAAAATCTTCATAAACTCAACACATTTATTGCTTCAATGGAAAACTGAAGCTACGTACAGTTTTCATTTGATATCAACTTAAATTGTACCTGGATCTCATCAGAACTAAAGATATATGTAGCCTGACTATTTGTTGTTTCTTTTCCTTATTTATACAAGAAAAAGAAAACATTATCTTTACTAGAATTCTCTCAGTTTTCTACACAAAAGAGAGAGAGAACATGATCTAAGTTACTGAAATAGTCTATGCTCTGTAATTTCATCTATTTTATCTTCTTCTTTGGAACATGTGGTGCTTTGTAGTTAGTCATGTCATTTCTAGAACTTATCTTCTGATGCTAAAAACTTTTGAATTGTTGAATTTTTGAGTTTTTCTCCTTAAAAAATATCTATCTCTTTACTAGTTTGCTGTTTAATTCTGAGTTCTGTGCCTATGTGAATAAATAGACAAAATGCTAACTTCTATGTCTTTAACTTTTGACTCGTTCATCCCATAGAGTTCATATCATCACCAAAAATACATCCTCAAGTTTGGCTTTTGCATATGATTTTATGTGTTATATTTCAATGAAAATTTCCTTTTAGACATGGTTTTCTTGTTTAACTTCTGCGCATTGCCACTTTTCTCAGACACCTTAAGTTTGTTTCATGCAGAGCTTAGAGGTATAGATCTGCAAACAGGATTATTTACAATAAGACAGATTAAAGCAGCCACTAAGAATTTTGATGCTGCAAACAAAGTTGGGGAAGGTGGTTTTGGTGCTGTTTACAAGGTAAATGGAGGCTTTGGTTATAGATCTTGATTGCCTAAATCATATGCTTTTAATGATAGGCCTTATTGACAAAAAAAAAAAAAAAACCGTATAATATTGAAAGCTACTGCTTAAGGTGAAATCCGTTAAAAAGGAATTTCATCTTTTCATGGTCTCTAAGCTCCTTAACTCTGTTTATTACGCCTCCGGGAAGTATATGATGCTTTACTTCTAATTTTCATAAATTATCAAGACCAGGTTACGGACGTTAGTCCCTTTAGGTCTGTCAAAGATACACCGATTCTGCAATAAAACTATGACATTAACTGCTGGAGAAAGTCAGTGTTAGAATACAAAATTTAATGGGATTTTGGGACTCTTCATTTTGATACAGGGTCTCTTGTCAGATGGTACTATAATTGCAGTCAAGCAGCTGTCGTCAAAATCAAAGCAAGGAAATCGAGAATTTGTTAATGAAATAGGCATGATATCTGCACTGCAACATCCAAACCTTGTCAAGCTTTATGGATGTTGTGTTGATGGGAACCAACTAATGTTGATTTATGAATACATGGAAAATAATTGCTTATCACGTGCCCTTTTCAGTGAGTAGAATTTGCACTCTACAATTTTTTAGTCTGTTAATTCAGAAAAAGTTTGATCAGTATAAAAAATAAAAAAAAAACTTATCATCTTTTGGATTGTGTGTATACAGGAAATGACCCAGGTTCTAAATTGAAGTTGGACTGGCCCACCAGGCAGAAAATTTGTATGGGAATAGCTAGAGGTTTGGCCTATCTGCACGAGGAGTCAAGACTAAAAATCGTACATAGGGATATCAAGACAAGTAATGTGTTGCTTGATAAGGATTTCAATGCTAAAATTTCTGATTTTGGCTTGGCTAAGCTTCATGAAGATGACAATACCCATATCAGTACTAGAGTTGCCGGAACTATGTAAGTCTTGTGTGAAATTCTACGATGCTCTAAATCATGGCTGCAAACTTGCGTATGGAACCAATGGGAGATTATTTTTTTATAAGTGAAGCATAACTAAGACTAAAATTTGTCCTTTGCTATTTCTCTCTCTCTCTTTATTTTTTTTAAAATGGTTTGTTTACTTCATTTTACACCTCACCACTGTAAAACATTTTTGGCCACTCTTTGTTAGGAGATTTGATTTGTAGACATTGTAGTTTAATTTTGGGTGCTGAGTATATAGGTTTCTGGGACCATTGTTTTGCAGTGGTTATATGGCACCTGAATATGCAATGCGTGGATGCTTGACCAGCAAAGCTGATGTTTATAGTTTTGGAGTTGTTGCCCTAGAAATTGTCAGCGGCAAAAGCAATACCAACTACAGGCCTAAAGAGGATTTTGTTTACCTTCTTGATTGGGTAAAACTCAACTACCTTACAATTCTTTCCAATTTCATTTAGCCTCTTTCTTGCTTCCCTTGTTTTGAAGGTTTCATTTAGAAAATATAACAAATTTGAGGCCTCGACTGCATGGTTTAAAAATGTACATGTTCTTAGTGCATGGTTCTAAAAACATTAGTCATCTTTCAATGGTCACCGGATCATGCTGAGTTGTTTTCTGCCTTAATAGTTTGTTTTTATTGCTTTCTATCACATAAATTTTAAATGATTTTGATAATCAACTGACTATGGCATGCCATGAAGTTTTCTATTACACAAGTAAATGGTTGTCTCCAAATCAAGATTCTCCACTCTCCGATCCCATAAAACTCAGCAAAAGTATTCCTAAACTATACTCACTTTTGTGCATTTCACCTAAATGTCCAATCACAATTTTCATTGTGACAAATTTTCTTTAAAGATAATTTTCAATTTTTTTTTTTTTTCATTTTGTGAATGTATCGGGATGAGTCTCGTCCTAATGTTTAAGCATCTTCCAGGCATCTGTTCTACAAGAAAAAGGAAGTCTATTGGAGTTGGTGGATCCAGCCTTGGGGTCAGATTATTCATCAGAAGAAGCAATGGTGATGATGAATGTGGCTCTCCTCTGCACCAACGCATCCCCAACTCTGCGGCCTCTAATGTCGCAAGTGGTCAGCATGCTCGAAGGACGAACTCCAGTTCAAGCACTTCTTTCTGATCCAGGATTTTCAGCCATCAATTCCAAATTGAAAGCTCTCAGAAACCACTTTTGGCAACAATTGAGCCCAACACACAGTTTATCATTGGACGATTTCCCTAGTGATTCGTTGAGTTCGAATGTGGATCTGGAGGCAGAGGAGAATTATAATCTAGTAAGATCCCATTCTGTTAACAGGACTTTAATAAATTAGTAAATGGATGCGAGTATACAACTATAATTTGTAAAACCACAATACTAAGTTTTGCCAAAATCAACGTAAAGAACATGGTCTCTTTATCTGTGCTGCTGAATGTGTAAGGCAAAGTCTTACAGCATTCCTTCGAAGCCCACAGACCACAGCTTTGCGTGGCTCTTGTTTAAGCTTATGATTTTCCATGATGTAAATTTCCGTTTGTTTATAAACTATTATAATTATTATTGTTGCCTTTTTCTTTTTTCTTACAATGGTAAAAGTAGGGGTGTAACCGTTATTGAAATCATTTTTTTGGAGGATGATTTCATTTGAGTTCATTACCAAAGGTGAAGCCAAAGGTGAGGTGAATTGAACATTTAACCTCTTAGATGATGATATATACTTTAATTATTTGAGCATTTAAACTATGTTCATTTTTAGATTATTATCAACTCAAATGATAATATGACATGTCATACAGCATATAGTAACCTTAAAGAGTAATCCTCCAAGAATCAAGATAACAGATCTTTTATTAGAATGATAATGTGTTTTGATACAAGAAGGTAAAACTCATATATATAGAGAGGTTATTATAACTAAGATAAAAGGAAAATTAACCTAGAATATTATTCAATTACCCAATTAACTCCAATTGTCATTATCAGTTTTGAGGATCAAAAAGTATGTGATATGCTCTTCACCTTCCTTTATACTTAAAAAAATAATAAGACCTCTTCTTATCTTATTACGAAGATGATTTGATTTCAACACGTCATCACTGTGGTTGAAATAAAACAAAATTTTGTTTATTTAATAAATAAACTGAGGATAGAGAATAGAACCTTTATTGGTGTTGGATCGTTACAAAATGCAAATGAGTTTGTAAATTTCAATTTTTAAAGAGTAAAATAATGTGTAAATAGAGAATCAAACCATTCATTTTGCATGGGTTGTCAATAAATTAACACTTTCTTTCCTTGAAACAAACAAAAAATGATCGAGAAAAGCTACAATATTACTTTTTCAAATTCATCACGCTCTTTTTACTGTGAAAAATATATATATATATATATATATATTAACAAAATCTCCTTACGAAAAATATAATTAAATATGAATATTTATCAAAGAAAATGTCCGAAAATAAATACATTTATTTCTCTAAAATATTGCAATAAATTTTGTACACCTTTATCTCATTCCACTTTCAGCTCCTCTTGAGTAAAAGTACATTTCAGCCTAAGTTTTTTTTTTTTTTTAATTATTAATGTTTCACGACATTTTTCTGAAAATTTTAATTTTTGAATTTTTTAATATTAATTTTAGTACAGTCCAATCTCTAATACAATATTATTTGATTATTTGATGCTTTATTTCGATTTTTTTATATATATTTTTTTAAATTTTAGACCAACAACAGCAAAACATAAGAACAAACATAGATAAAACACCTATCAATATTTAGAAAGGAATTCATTCATGGTGGGTGATCATTGAGCTAAAATGGTGTAAGTCATCGTCCTCGAACATAATTAGTAAACTCGTGCACCAACAAAGAATTGTCTTTACAATTAACATATGAGATTATGAAATGATCCGTTTTGCCATAGATTTTAAAACATCCATTGAACATCAACTTATCTAATTAATTGCACGTTAGCTTAAAAAATTGGAGAATGAGCCCCTACAATTCAAATCGTAAAAGTTATTGTAAGACTGAGACACAAAGGCACACGTATATCGAAAAATTGAATACTTAAAAAATAAAATAAAATATATAAATAAAAAAACAAGTAATTCTCCTAAATTATTCACTTATCTCCAAAATTTATGTGTCTTACAAAATCCACCACAAACACCACTAGCAATGTAGCAATGTAGATCATTTTAGCTTGAGAGTGCAATAGTTTCATATAAAAGAATATTTTGTAAAATTAATAATAATAAAAAAAAGTTTTAATTTAACACATTTACGTGGGTGCAGAGAGAATATTTCTTAATACACACGCCTAGTTTTCGCCATGGTCGCCTTCCCATTTGGATCGCATTCGTGTTTCTGAGATCTCCGTCGACCGTCTCGGTTGTAATCCTCAATCACTTTTACCACGTTCACCTTCAAAATACATAGCAAGTGCAATACATAACCACCAAGAATCTTGAATTTCGAGCCGTCGTTGATTCCTTAGTATTTCCAATACTCTACTGGAGCTGGGAAATAATGACAGCCATTGCAGTTCATCAGTTCGCTCAGTGCATCACTTGCCATGCTTGGAGCCCTGACCATTCCAGTAATCAACCCTTCTCCTTTTGCTTGCTTCTCTAATTTCATCTTTCTGTTTTGTTCGGGAGAAGTGAATGGAAATGTCGACTTTTCTGTATTTCATTTGCCCAGCAAAATACTTTGCCTAGATCTTATATCTTGAGAGCACTTATTTATGTTTTCTGAGCAATCAAAGAGATTGTAATGATATCAATTCAGCTTAAGCGATCTAGATTTAGCTTGCTTTATTGAAAAACGACGGGAACAGCACTGGGTTAGGTTACTTGGCTTCAACCTCCACTCAGTTTAAAATACAATAACCAATATGTCTTATGAGGTAGCTGTTGATTAGCTACACCAGATCTGGTTATCAACAGATCGGCTGCTAAGCTTGGCCAATACTCATCGTTTTGTTTAATAGGAAACAGAAACCATTACATTGATTGATGAAATAGATTTCTCCGTTGTGACATGAGGATACTTAAGCTGTAATTGCAAAAATGAGAAGATAATTTTCTCCAATATAGGCTGTACCGACAATTAAACAATACTCTGCATTGTCTAATAATGCAAAAGATGATGATATCCAATCTATGTTTAGGTTCATCTTACTCGGCTTGTGCTAATGTCTTTTTTATATGCTTTATAGTGGTTGCATTCTGTCCAAACAATAATGAAGTTCACATTTATAAATCATTACAAGACAACTGGGAGAGAGTACATGTTCTTCAAAAGGTACCATTTAAATTTACTGTTTCATATATAGTTTATGAGAAAAATAAAATATGAAAGGTCACTGCATATCTGTTCACCGGCGATGCTTTTCTGTTTTCATTTCAGTCGTTTGTAGTGAAAGCTTTCTAATGAAGACATGTTGTTAATGTCTAGCAATTTATCCATCTTTTCTGTATCAGCATGATCAGCTTATTTCTGGAATAGACTGGAGTGTTAGGTCAAACAGAATTGTGACTGCATCTCATGACCGGAATTCGTAAGTTTTATCTCATATTCATGTTTTTAGGTCCAGTTTTTTTGTACGCTCTCCAGTTTTATTTTCTTTTAGCATTTCTCCCCTCCAGTTGTCACTACCTCCTCCCTTCCCCCATCCCCATTAAGTCTATATCAAATAGTATTTTGCGAATTTTACTTGTTTAAATGTACCATGTTGGCCTACTAATTTTTTTTCTTCCTAGATATGTTTGGAACCTTGAAGGATCGGAATGGGTACCAACTCTTGTCATTCTTAGATTAAACCGTGCTGCACTCTGTGTTCAGTGGAGTCCAAAAGGTAGTGCAAGATTTCGTGTCCTGCTCTTACTCATCACCTATGATGTTCACGTTATCCTAAAATTTCCACATTTTGTATGATTCATCTTAACAGTTACATATCTTTGAACACCATTTCCTATCATAAAAGAAAGAAGGGATTATCCTTAAATTTCTTGATCAGCTTAGTCATTTGTATTGTCAACTCTAATTTTTGGCCAATGCCCCGGTTAATCTTTTTCTCACAGGATTTGGGAATATTTGAATTAGGTCATCAAAGTTTACTGTGAGAGTGGATATATATTAAATTTACCTTCACCCATCAACTTAAGCTTTTGATAAGCAGTGATTTAACATGATACCAAAGCAGGAGGTCTGGGAAGCCTTGTATTTGAACCCTTGCAATGTTACTTCCTCCTCAATTAATATTGATTTCCACTTGTTGGGTCTTCTACATATTTCAAGCCCACAAGTGAGGGGGAATGTTAGAGTGGATATAATATTAAATTTACCTCACCATTAGCTTAAATTTTTGGGTCAATTAGTGATTAAACTTTACCAATTTAAATGATTTGTCTTAATTATGCATGCGAAATCGGGTAGACCTGACATTGATGAACATGAACTGAAGCTCAAAGCTTACCTATTTCTTGTGAATAACTTGGATCATGAAAGTCCTTTGTCTATCACTTATTTTCTTGCATTAAGGATTTATGAACACCTTTTAAGTTCTTACATAATTTATTGTCTTCATAAATCATAACTTTTAGTATAAGTCATTCATAAATCATAATATGACAAAGAAAGTACTATTTTAATCAAATTTGAGTTTCACTTTTCACACTCAAATGCTTGATATGTTCTTTTTCCCTAGAAAACAAGTTCGCTGTTGGAAGTGGGGCAAAAACTGTTTGCATATGCTACTATGAACAAGAGAACAATTGGTATGGCTCTTTCTTTCTTTTTGTTTAAGCCATTGTGCCAATTGTTTTTTATTTTGCATGAAGATGGAAACTCCACTATAAGATGATGTTATTGCTATTAGGTCTTATTTATTAAAGTTTTTTTTTTAAAAGTGCCTAGACCTAACTAGAAGTGTCATTCCAATCACTAGTCCTATGCTTGTAAAATTTGGATTTTGGTTAGCTATCGCTTGAGTGTGATCTAGTCCTTAGCTTTCTTTTGATGGTTCTATATGGCAGGAAAAAACCAAAGTTCTTTGCTATTAGCTCTCCCAAATTTTGGTGTTACTTTCTTTCTGAAACCTGCTGCTAAAAGTTCTGTTTATGCAACATATTTGTCACAAGTGGCTTGCTTCTGGCATTTGTTCATTATACACGATATAAGCCATTTAACTGTATTCTATGCTTGATCAAATCTTAATAGATTGAACCATTAATCCATATCAATATGCATACATGTGTGGAGGAACGATAGCAATATTCAGTTCATGCAGTTGATGATTCTATTTTTACTGTATCATTTTTTTCCTTTGACCTAGGCAGGCGGGGTGCCTATTTGGTGAACTGCTCTTTCTGTTGATTTTATTCATTTATGTCTATATATCTATTTTCCCCTTTTCTTATTGGTTCACCTATTATGCTTATGCATTAGCTTTGAATTGGCGTGTTCGTGGTTTCCTTCCACAGGTGGGTCAGTAAACTTATCAGGAAAAGACACGATTCTTCTGTGACAAATGTTGCTTGGCATCCTAATAATGTTAGTTTTATCCTTCAATCCACTATTATTATGTATTAATATGGGTATAATATAATGTTTAGGCTTGTTAGATGATCTCCAATTAAACATTTTTAGTGTTTGCTAGTAATTTTGTTTTGCTGAGCCAAATAATGGTTGTGTTCTTTGCTATGACTTTTTGTTTAAATTTTATTCACAGCTGCTTCTTGCAACAACCTCAACAGATGGAAAATGTCGAATCTTTTCCACTTTCATTAAAGGCGTTGACACAAAGTATGTAGAGAATAGTTTAGACTGTAGTCATCTCATGAATTATTATAGGATTGATTTGGAAGTTTCTGATGCTTAACTGAAATTTCATCAGGGATTCAAGAGCAGGCACATTTTCAGATTCAAAATTTGGAGAGGTTTAATATTTGATCTTTTATTTGGCTGTGAATAATTTTTCTTGTGCTTGAAAGGGTAGAATGCTCGATTTTTTTATATAACAATTGCTTTTTTCTGAGCCATGGTTGGCATTAAACAAAATTGAAAACGAATTTATGACACACCCTGGTTTAACTATTTCCTTCACGTTGTGCTTTCTGATTGTTATCCTTTAATTTAAATTTAAATGCTTTGAAATTTCCCCTTGAAAAATAAATGGTTTGCTACTTCTCTCTCTCTCTTTTGTCAAGCATAGTGCATACTATTTATGAGTAATTTCTTTTGGTGAGTTAGTTAATAGTTCAGCTTGATCTCTCATTCTCTTGGGCATTTGGCGTGAAGTGGTCTCCAAGTGGGAATACCTTAGCTTATGCAGGTCAGAAATGCCTCTTTTCTGCAAATTATTTACAGAAACAGCCTTAGAAGTTATAACCACAGCATGTGAAATAGCAACAAGTTTGAACTTCACTCGTATATTTAATTCATTTATGTACATCTTTTCTGCCCCCAACTGTAACTGGAAAGTTCATTGGTTAACTTACTATAGGCTGTAACTTGTTAGTTAAGAATTGTAATTATGAAACTTTACTCAATTTTTTACTACTTTTTTATTTAGTCGTTGAAAACAAGTTATAGGATTCAACTGGAGCCTTATTGGATATGATCCGGTTTTCTACTGATGTGCCTTTTTATCTAAATGCCGCAGGTCACAATTCCATGATTTACTTCGTAGATGAAGTTGGTCCTTCTCCTCTAGCCCAGAATGTTGCATTCCGAGATTTGCCTCTTCGTGATGTGGGTCAGCATCCATTTTTCTTTACTCTTTGAGTATTTCTTGTCATTATTTAGATGCAATATACTATTTCTCTTTCTAATCTTGAATTTCTTTGGATCAATATAACACTCTTTCAGATACTATTTGTTTCTGAGAGAATGGTTATAGGTGTAGGATTTGATTGCAATCCAATGGCTTTTGCTGCTGATGAAAGAGGGATCTGGTTAGCTAAGCCTTAAATAAATCGTCTTATCTTTTGATATTGTAATATTTTGAGGAACGTTTAAAGTGATTTATCTGCATCCCCTCCACCCCACCACAACTAGGAGCTTTGTAAGATTTCTTGGAGAGAGGAAAACAGCTTCAGGTTCAAAATATGGATCCCAGGTATTGCATCGCTTAAAGTTGCTGTCAGTTAAACTATTATTTTACTGACTTAAGCCGCAAACAGAATACATTGTCTACTTGTTCAATGCTTATTTATTTTATGCATCCTTTAGTTAGGATTACAGATGACCTGATTTAATTGGGTCTTTGCTTGTTCAATTATGCCACCCTGGCTGAATGCTCAGATCCCACTACCCCCTTCCGGGCAATGCGGGGCTCAGAGTGAATGGACTCAGCTTGACTGTTTCATGTTGGTTTCCCAGTCATTTTAAATAATGTACATAAATTTATAAATTTCAATCTGTTATATGAATTTCGTTATAGAGTATCAAATGAAAATAGTGA
This sequence comes from Cucumis cinereus, assembly GCA_037974625.1. NCBI lineage: Eukaryota > Viridiplantae > Streptophyta > Magnoliopsida > Cucurbitales > Cucurbitaceae > Cucumis > Cucumis cinereus. The sequence goes on along the minus strand of JBBPDJ010000019.1, from coordinate 1,953,497 downwards.
ATTAAACTGTATTGAAATTTAGTTAGGTAATAGGTAGTTATATTTTGATCCGCCACCCAGGAAAGAAATTTAAAAACTATAAATTTTGAAATCTGGACAAGGGAGGGATAAGTATAGAAACGTTATTGAAAATAGTTTTTCTTGCCTTAGTCCAATGGTTTTAACAATGATTTGGTGATGACTTCAAAAAATAAAGAAGACTTCAAAAAAGAATGATTTGGTGAATTTATGTTAAATCCGTGAGTACATGTATTTCGTAAATGAGTTTTGTTAGGATGGGTTGAGGCTCATCAATTTAACTATGATTGATCCTATGATAAATTAATCCGTTGCATTGATCAAATCTAATATTAATTAAGCATTTTACCTCACTGGATAAAGCCAATTTTTCATTCCTGAATGAATTTCTATGTGGATAGGATATCTTATAAAGGGTCCAACTGTTCTTGTATTCAATCAAACCTTAATACACATTCCTTAGTTTATGATGATCTCAGAGAAATTTGTTAGCTCAGTAGAAGTAGGAAGTGTAAAATAGCAGTACAATATTTCAATTGCTGGAAGTTAATTTTCCAGCTGCAGGTACAACTAGGAAATGAACATGGAAGTTTTAGGTTTGTTAGTCGTTCAAAGCTAAGTAGGTGTTTGACGATGATTTGCCTTCAGTGTAAATCATGGCTGTTGTCCACTTTTTCACTACCTAATATATTTAGCTAGCTGGTTTTACAAGCATGCTGATTTTGTGATATGCCTGTTTTGTTTATCAGTTTTCAGAAGCATTTGGAAAGTTATATGGTCAACCGAAGCAAGGTGTTGGCAATGATTCAGTTGAATCTTCAAGATTGCGCGGATGTGTCCACGAGAATTGCATAAAGTATGTAGTTTTCTGTTGCTTCTACTTGGTTAATTCTTGTGAATCACTATGATTTTCAGGAAGTATGCCCCATTTCCACCGTTGCTTATCCAAAGAGCCTTTTTCTGAGAAGGCCTGGAAATTGAATTAGCAAAAAGTGCCTATGGACTTCGGGTGGCTTCACCTTTTAAGATGTGCATGACATAATGTGATATGAATCATCTCAAGCATTAAATTATTATTTGTATTTTATTTAATAATTTTGATGTAATTTTACAATTTATCATTTTTATGGTGATTTAATTAGGGTATTTTTATCATTTTACTGTGAATTATGATGTGACATTAGGGTTTTTGTATCATAATGATTCTCTTTTTTTTTTCTCTCTTTTGAACTGTAGTTGTATTGTGCCTCTTAAAGAGCCAGGTGTCTCCACTATAAAGCGGTTCAGCACTTCAGGTTTGTTAAAAGGAAGAGATTATTCAACTTCTTGTTCATCTTCATGTTTATGACTGGAAAATGATTGCAAGTTGCAACTTATGAGAAGCTATTTGCCCTGACCTTACAGGTTTGGATGGAAAAGTGGTTATTTGGGACTTGGAGAGCCAGGATGATCTGTCTCAATACTTATGAATCTTGATTCATTAACTTTCTCACATCATCATGTAAAGAATCTTGCTCTTGGCTCTTTGGCACTTGGCGCATGTGTTGGCACATGTCTTGTATATTATTGCAGCTGTGATGAACTGATTGCATTTCTACTTGTAGCACACAAGTGAGTTTGATTTTGTGTATGTAGTGTTTTTCAGCAAACTTTTATACACATGGTTGGAATTCAATATCTCCCCCATTTAGGTCTTATTGCAGCAAATTTAGGTCTCAATTTATGTTCTTACTATCTTGTATAATGTTCTTCCTCATTTTCTCTTCCAATAATTTCTAATTGGTAAGAAATTCTTAATTTTTCTTCTTAAATGACATTTTCTCCCTCTCTCATAATGTTTGCTAATGACAAAGTATTGTTTAAGTTTATCATTCAATTTCTGTATGTACAGATTAGATATACTAAATTGAAGAAGTGTGAAGTAGAGGAGTAAATTGAAAAAATAAACCATAAGCAAGGATTAAAATAGAAATTTTGATATTAATATTGAGATTTCAATTTTAGAGATGTATTGGGAAAATATTGAAATGTGTATAAATATAAAATTAATAAAATTAATAAATGATTTATTTTTTACTATCCAAAATCTTAATATTAATACTCAAAATTCATTTGAGATTGATAGATAAAAACATGTAGCATTTTGAGACATAAAAAGTAATAGTAGCAATTTGTATGTATTTCGTTTAAAAAAATATTAGATATAAATACATCAGAAATGTCAATGATGTTAAATTCTATATAACAAAATTTAGATTTAATTCTTTGTATTGATAGGCTCTGTTGACAATTCTATAAAATTGTTATACACTAAATTATACAGCTATCGTTAGGAGTTGTTTGTTTCATGGACATCTTAGATTCTTATGGAGTATGCATCTAGACTACTGTATTTGTTTTATAGTATTATAAGGTGTCTCGACATCTATAGATTTTCGAGCATCATAAGATGCCCGAGCGGAGGTCAACTAGAGAATTTTGGATGCCCTCTAGCAATATGGGTTTCTAGATTAACATCCCTATTTTACATTTTTTGTCTTTTCTTTTTATTCTTTTACATATATATATATATATATATATATCTCGATATTCATTTACATTATATAATTAAAATAAATAGTCAACCATTGGCGATAGAAGTTTATCACTGAGAATTTTATCTTTAATAGACTTCTATCTAATGATAGAAACATTAACGACAAGATAGAAGATAAACAAAAACCGTGAATCACTCTAATATGATTTTAGTGCTGAACTTATACAATTGATAAAAGCTTATCAATAATAAAGTCTATTGTTGGTATACTTCTATCGGTAATAGAATCATGAGTGATCAATTTTTACCAATTATAGAAACTAAAAAAAGTTGAACCAAACTAATAAGTTTTCACTGATAGAAGTTCACCAGTTATAAAAGTCTATCAATGATAGAACAATAAATTGGTGTTAAAGGTCTATCACTGATGCAATGCCATATTTATTTGATAGAATCATATCGTTGATATAAAAATATCAATAATAATCTACTATCGTTGTTAGACTCTTGTAATCCATTGATAGAATTCTAATAGTTCTATAAACATCGATAATAACGGATTACCATTGATTAAGAAGTTTATCACCGATGGACTATCTATAATTGAAGGTAAATTTAATGGACTTTTTTAATATTTTCTCTATCTCATATGTAAAAAATAAATTTTTAGTAATTTTATTTTTAAATTATCTAAGGCAGCATATATATTATGTAGGCTTCTTCCTTCCGTCTTCTCTACGCTCTGTATTCAGCGGCGAATATGCTATCCACACTGCAACCCCCTCGCTGCTCTCTCTCTCGATTCTCTCTCCATCTTCCCTCCAAACCATTCTTCCTTCAGTCCAAACAAACCCCACTTTCATCTCCACATTCCACTCTTACAGACCAACTTCCCACTTCCAATTCTTCCCAACCCCTTCAATCCCAAATTCTCTCCATCCGCCATTCACTTCTTTCCCGCCAAATCACTGCCACCCAACTCGCCGACTCCTATCTCAATCGCCTTCGTGCATTGGAGCCTCACCTCAAGTCATTTCTTCACGTCTCTGAAACTGTCGTCTCCGATGCCCGTGAGATTGATGACAAAATTCTCAGAAATGAGGACCTGGGTCCTTTGGCTGGGGTGCTTGTGGCCGTTAAGGACAATATTTGTACTGCGGGTATGCCTTCCACTGCTGGGTCTCGGATTCTTGATGGGTATCGCCCACCTTTTGATGCTACTGCTGTGAAGAGAATCAAGGAGTTGGGTGGGATTGTGGTTGGGAAGACTAATTTGGATGAATTTGGCATGGGTAGCTCTACTGAAGGCTCTGCTTTCCAGGTTTTTGTTCTCTTTAATATATATAAGTGTCCTCTGCTTATTATCATAGGAGTTCTCGGAAATTAGGGGCTGGAAGTGTGTGGGTGGGGTTTTTTGTTTTTTATCTCAGTATTACTCTTTGCCATGAAAATGAGGTCAGAGTAGAAACTTTAATGGGGTTTGAGCATATTGTACTTATTTGGTAAAAGTGTGGCTGTGTGGTGTTACTTCCCACTGGTAACAGGGGTTGGTTTACTCAGGTGGTGCGTCTGTTCATTCAATAGGTGACTGCAAATCCGTGGGATTTGAGTAGAGTCCCGGGAGGATCATCAGGAGGATCTGCTTCAGCTGTTGCTGCTAGGCAGTGTGTGGTGTCATTGGGAAGTGATACAGGTGGAAGTGTGCGGCAGCCAGCATCTTTTTGTGGTGTTGTTGGGTTGAAACCAACTTATGGTTGTGTCTCAAGATTTGGACTTATGGCCTATGCTTCTTCGCTTGATGTTATTGGCTGCTTGAGTACAACAGTTGCTGATGCTGGGATTCTTCTACATGCAATTTCTGGTCATGATACCCTTGATGCTACTAGTAGTAAACGAGTAAGGACTTTCTTGTCTTGTTCCATTCTTTTTTTGTAACTCTTTTGCTATTGTTTTAAGATTTGTATCGTTTTACACACTTGTGTTTGAGAAAGAAAAGTTGGTTTATGCCTGTTTCTTGGGAAATTTAAAGTTGTTAAGTAACTGCGGTAGTCCCATGTTGTTGTTTTTGATTGTTCATGAGGATTTTTTCTCTAGTGCTCAGGTAAGCAAGCTGGTTGAATTTAGAAACGGTAGAATCGGATAATGAATTATTTTTATATATTCTGGAGTAATTTCAATATATGGTGCACTGTTTTAGCATTTTCTTATTTGTTTTTGTGCACGTCTTTCAGGAGGTTTCTGATTTCACATCACAATTTTCTGCTGTTGATTCATTCGAATCTAAACCCTTGAAAGGATTGAGGATTGGCCTAATTCGTGAAACCCTTGATAATGGTGTCGATGGTCAAGTAAATTCTGCTATACGTGCTGCTGCTTCACATCTAGAAGAACTAGGATGTTCCATCAATGAGGTTTAACTTTTCTTTTATTTTTCATAGCCTTTTGTGCTTTACTTTCTAGTTGTCTTGATTTTTTTTTTCTCCATTCTTAGAAAAACTTATTCTCTTGTAGGTATCACTACCATCATTCTCTCTTGGGCTGCCAGCGTATTATATTCTTGCGTCATCTGAATCATCTTCAAACTTAGCACGATATGATGGTGTCAGGTATCTTGCTGAAGTCGGCATTTGTTATAAAAAATATTTTCATATTTTCTTGAAAGAAAAAGATTCTAATATCTTTCAGGTTTAAGAATTTTCCATAGCAAACTTTCTCAGCTCATGATATTGAATCCACTGAATTGTTATTTGGTTCTCTCATGTTGAAGAAACCATTTAATTAACTAAATAATTGTTGAGGTGCTTTTGTTTTGTTACTATATTGTGGTAACTTATTCTGATTCAATTTGGCCACCATAACCTACATATAGATATGGAAATCAAGCTATTGCGGATGAGCTAACTGGTCTATATGAAAATTCCCGAGCAACAGGATTTGGTTCAGAGGTACTAGTTGGAAAATGTTAAAATTTCTCTTGCATTGACAATGGACATTTTATTTTCTTATTCAATTTGTAAAGGTTAAGTCCTTTTACTTGGTTGAGTTGTGATATATGTATACTAGAATTTTAACCTTATCCCCTTTCCTTCTGGGAAATTTACAGCAAGTCAGCGACATTTACATTTTCTCATTGCAGGTTAAAATGAGAATTTTGATGGGAACATATGCTCTCTCAGCTGGCTATTATGATGCTTACTACAAGCGTGCTCAGCAGGTGCCATGCTTATTCTTGGATCCCCCCCCCTCCCCTCACGAATAATAAGATAATAATAAAAAGCAACATTACACAAATAGTGAACATTGATTAGTGTTTTAGAACTGTAATTACTGAACATGATGTCTATTTCCAGGAAACTCATATGTCAGTAACAATTGTTATTGAACCTTACTTGAAATGTTGGCTAAAAGCTAACCATTATGAGTTGGCCTAGTGGTAAAAAAGAAGATATAGTCTTAATAACTGCTAAGAGATAATGGATTCAATCCATGGTGGCTACCTACGTAGGAATTAATTTCCTACAAGTTTTCTTGACATCCATATGTTCAGTGTTTTAAAAAGCCCGAGGCGCAATGGCCTTCTGGAGCCTAGGCGCAAGGCGCAAAAAAAGGCGCGGGCTTTTTTTTGTAAGGCGCACTATGT
>JBBPDJ010000019.1:1883873-1947203 GCA_037974625.1 Cucumis cinereus | reverse complement strand
GGAGAGAAGAAGAGCGAAGCCGACGGGAGAAAAATAAAAAAAAGGAGAAGCCAGCCAATCGGAGAAGGAGAAGAGAGGAGAGGGAAACTTACGTGAGACTTGAGAGGAAGCGTGAATGGGAAGGAACACCATTTATTAGGTTAAAAAAAAAATATATATATAATATATTTAAAATAAATAAATAAAAAAAAAAGCCCAAAGAGGCGCGTGGATATTTGAGGAAGGCGCACCGAGGCGCGCGCCTTCTGATTTGCGCCTCGCCTTTTCAAGGCGAGGCGCCAACGTTGCGCCTAGCGCCTAGGCGCGCCTTTCAAAACACTGCATATGTTAGAGGGTCAGACAGGTTGTCCCATGAGATTAGTCGAGGTGCACGTAAGCTGACCTAGACATTCGTGGATATCAATAAAAAAAGTTGGATAAAAGCTTAACAGCTCTTTGTGATTTCTTATTAAAATAAAATAATAATTATAAGGGCTCTTTATGATTCCAACGGTGTTTTTAGGTGAGAACAATTATTCAGAAAAGCTTCAGAGCAGCACTAGATGAAAATGATGTCTTAATATCACCTGCTGCACCATCCGCCGCTTATAAAATTGGTATGCCTCTGCCTTAAAAAAATTGTCTTTCAATTTGGTGTACATTACTTATTAATCATTGCTTGTCGACAGGTGAAAAGGTAGATGATCCATTGGCAATGTATGCAGGTGACATCATGACTGTAAGCATTTCTACTCCCCTTCTTTTGAGTACTTTCAGATATAATAGGATAGATTTGTATATGTAGAGAGATTATTGGTGGTAAGGGATCTGAATCTTGAATTAGAGCTCCTTCATTAAAAAAACCTGGTTAGTCCTAATATTTCTACTGTTAGTTAGAGTTTTCGTTTATATAACAGAGAAATCAACTATCAACGTTTATAGATTTACATTCAGTGACATTCCCCAGTAACTAATTGGTCATTTTCCCTATGCACAACCCCTCAATTGTTCTTGGTTCTCAACATTTCAACATCGACATGAATACCCACTGTTAACGATTTTTCACAAATTAATCGTGAGGCGAGAAATATGCTCCAAAAGCGTCACTGTTTTTATGAAACTTGTATGTTTGAGATGATTAACATGATGATACATTATTCTTGTACCAAGGAGTCCATCTAAATCCCCAGTCCACATTACCTTATCCATTAGACTGCTCTATACATCTGCCACTAAAACAAAAGGAAATGTGATAATGGATCTCTTTTCCTTGGACCTTTTGAAGCTTTTAAGGACGCTTCTTGGTTTACTATTATAAATAAGAAAAGAGAATTGTGTATCGGAAGTCGAAACTACATCCATAAGTCCACACTCCTCACATTGTGTGCCTGCTGTAAAGAACTTCCTTTTGAAAATTTCAATTTTATTGTGGATCGTCTTGAAATTTTTCTTCAAAACAATGCAATTAGTCATCCCACAATTTCGTTGGCCATAAGCACCAAGTCTAAAAGTTCACTTTTATTTTCCTCCTTTATATGTTACATCATCAACAGGTCAATGTTAACTTAGCTGGACTACCTGCATTGGTATTGCCTTGCGGCTTTGTTCAAGATGGGTCCTCTAACCTTCCTGTTGGTCTTCAAATGATTGGTGCAGCTTTTGATGAGGTACTGTTTACCCAACTGCACAGCATGTTTCTTTTAATACTGCTGAGTGCTGAGATTGATTGTGCTTCTTCTGTACAATCTTTGGTTAAAATCACTCTGTCATGTTTAAAAACACTCCAAAACATGTCTTTATTAACTCAATCCAATTAAAACTGATTTTGAATTATTAAAAACACATTCTAAATTGATTTTAAACATGACAAAAGTGATAACAATGTTAATTCTCAAACATGCCCTCTGATTCTTTGCCCGGTTAATCCTTTCCCTTTGATATGATTCTTGATGTAGTGTGTGTTTGGAATACATCTCCAAGTGTTTAATTTAAAAAATAAGTCTTTAAGGAAAAAATTGGAGTGATCGACAACCAATTGCTTTTGAAGTGTATATAAACAGTTCTTATGAAAAGATTTTAAATAAAAATGAGTTTTTTCGAAAAATATTTTTTCTCAAGTCAATCCAAATGAGCCAATAATGTAACCCAAATACTTCATTGGAAAAAGAAAAAAAAAAGTAATGCAATGCCGATGATTATTAAGAAGATTAAGAAGAGAAAATTAGTTCATGTTTGTTTGTTTGATTTTTATTTTAGTACAAATGAAAGTAGGAGTTTGAACCACGAAGCTCTTGGTCCTCATCATCAGATGAGTGGCATGTTTGCTTGCTTGATGATGCCACAGTAGTGAAGAGCAACATTGTGGGGAACCAGAACTTTAGAACTCTAAATCATTGACAATTTCCATCATGCTTACAGGGTAAACTTCTTAAAGTGGGACACATATTTGAGCAAACTCTTGCGGACTGCAGATTTGTTCCACCCTTACTAGCTGATGACATTGTAGGTTAGCTCCAAATCAGTGCAGGCAAAATTGGAAGTCCGGGAATGCTACAATTGGTTGCTATTGTATTATTGATTATTATTAGGTGAGCATTACTGGGTGGAGGATTTTATCATTCTTTTGTATTCTCTCTTATCTTATCTATAAGAACAAATGGATTGTGTTTTCCATTATTTATATGACAATAAAGATAGTGAAATTTTGTTTGCTATTGGGAGCTAACTGAGTCTTAATTTGAGCCTTAAGATGGTTTGTAGTTCGGCTTTCATATCCTCGACAATCTCTTTCTTTTTTAATGTAAACTAAAGAGTGAAATTTATGAGCTAAAGTGGACATGACCTTGTTTGGCTAATAAGTGTTGAGACAAATTTTATTTCTTATAAAGGGTTTGCACAAAATTCAATTTGAATACACACAATGTGCATCATTAAATTCAATGTCAAAACATGATCAATAGACCATGATTTTACGTTTTTTCTATTTTAAAAAAAAGAATAAAATACTTCTTTTCTTTTTAATTTAGTTAGATAAATGTAGAAAACTATATTAAAAGAATTATTGTAAATAACAAAAGTGTTAAAAATATTTACAATTTTGCCAGTGATAGACATTGATCAATTTCTATCAATGTCTAACATATCACTAATAGAAAATGTTACACACCGATAGAAATCTATCTGTTTCTATCAATGTATGTCATTATTAGAATATAAAATTTTGTTTTGAAAATGTCCCGTTATATTATTTTAATTATTTAAAAAATCTCATAATAATAGAGTAAAAATTATCCCTAAGCTAGCTTTGAAACATCACGAAAGTAAAAAAATAATTAATTAATTAAATTAGTTTAGATTATTTAATCTTTTATAAGTTCAAATATTATCTTATCCTTTGAGCAAATATGTATCATAAGTTGCATCAAACTCAGTTTAATAATGGAACCAAATTTATTTAATCAAACCTCAGATAATTTACTTGTCGATAAAAAGAAAATTAAAAAAAAAAATCTTAATTTATCTAAAATTCTATGAAAATTAGAATGTAGTTGGGCAAAAAGGGCTTTTCACAATAAAAAAGAGCTATATCTCAAAAAAAAATTAATAGATTCTAAACTTTTTAACCGCTTGTCTGATTATTGGCAAAATTTCCATCGGCTTCGGATCGGATCCCTCTGGAGAGTTGAGCAGAGTCTATAAGATCGCTGTCCCTTTGGAATCTCGGTCGATTCATTGTTCCGATCTATTCCATCTGTTTCCCGACGAATCTCCGGTCCTTCCCTACTTCTCCGACACCAGGTTCTCCTCTCACCCTCTCCGGAACAGCTTATTGTTTCAATCATTTATCTTTTGAATCTCGGTTTGTGTTTACGATTCAATGATCCACTTCCAAAACTAGCTTCAACTGTGACGTTTGATAATTATGAGATTGACTGTGAAGGAGAAGGGGAAAAGGAATAGTTTGCTTTGATTTAGTTGTTTTACTTTTTATGTTATTTTTCAATTGTGGTTTGGAACTTCGATAAATGATAAGGTCAAATTTGTTAGTTTCCGATTAGGAAAAGGAATCCAAAATTTGTGACAGTTAGGTTTTAATCATGAGTTTGCGTGCAATTCAAGTAGAAATACATGACAGAATAATGCTCTCGTTTTCCCTCTTGAGCTGGGACTGATATGTTGAAGTATAAGATTAAGTGTCCTGAGTTTTACTTTCGTGCAGTTATAGATTTTGAGTGATTCTGATATATTTCCCTGATAGCAACCTTGCTCCTTCTTCCTGTGATTAGATATTGAAAAAGATGTCGGGCCAAACCCAGCGTTTGAATGTGGTTCCGACAGTTACAATGCTTGGAGCTATGAAAGCTCGTCTTGTTGGTGCAACCAGAGGTCATGCTCTCCTCAAGAAGAAGAGTGATGCTTTGACTGTTCAGTTCCGTCAGATACTCAAGAAGATTGTTACAGCCAAGGAATCAATGGGGGATGTCATGAAGACATCTGCATTTTCTCTCACCGAAGCAAAATATGTTGCTGGTGACAACATCAAGCATATTGTCCTGGAGAATGTCCAAACTGCAGCTATCAAGATTCGGTCTCGACAGGAGAATATTGCTGGTGTGAAACTCCCAAAATTTGAACATTATTCTGATGGAGAGACCAAAAATGATCTCACAGGGTTAGCCAGGGGAGGTCAACAGATCCAGCTGTGTCGGGGTGCCTATGTTAAAGCAATTGAGGTTCTTGTTGAGCTTGCTTCGCTCCAGACATCATTTTTGACCCTTGATGAGGCAATTAAAACCACAAACCGCAGGGTCAATGCTCTAGAGAATGTTGTGAAGCCAAGGATCGAGAATACTATAAGTTACATTAAGGGAGAATTGGACGAGCTGGAAAGGGAAGATTTCTTTAGACTGAAAAAGATACAGGGTTATAAGAGAAGGGAAATTGAGAGACAACGAGCCAACGCCAAGCTCTTTGCTGAGGAACAACTTGCTGAGAAGATATCTTTGCAAAAGGGTGTCTCCATAAGTTCAGCTCACAATTTATTGTCTGCAGCTGCTGAGAAGGACGAGGATATTATTTTTTGATTGTAAGGTTAGTTTGTTTTTTCAAAATGCGTGGCTTTCGTTTGCTTATCTATTGTCAAAAATTTATTTGGTGACTTAGGTGGCTCAAGGAGTAATCTCAATAAAAATTATAAGCTCTAGCCATAATGTATTTATTTGATTCCTCTGTCACTTGCAAGGCTTTCATGTCTTGTAAACACTTCTTCACTTGACAGCCTTCACTTTTTTGAGATAAAAAATATTTTGTTGTATCATTCTGAATTTATCTGTGATCATTCTTAACGTAATTTGGAAATTATCGTGGGGAAAATGTCCTGTAATATTTAGGTAAGTTTAAATCAGAGTAGTCCAGTATCATCTTACTTTCTTACTGGTGGACGGAAGGGTGAAAGAAGTGAGCTACGGGAGGATATTAGGTCATTAATAGGCTTCCTAAATGCTACTAGGGAAGATTTCCTGTCCAATAGCAGAGTAGGATCCTTGCTTGAAGCTAGAGATTTCCATTAATATATTTTGGTTTTATATAAAACATTACTTCCGGGCTTCTCCTTTCGTCTAAAATATTTTCCAATTCTTTCTTTCAAAAGTTGCTCTATTACCTTTAACCTTTCATTAGCGTTTCAAAACTACACCTGGAGAAGAAATTTTTTATAATTTTGAATGGAAATTGAGTCTTGAAATGGTGTGACAGTGATCTAGAACAAAATTTTGGACCTTTAAATCATTCTAGATCAATACCACACTGTTGATGATTTTAATTTCCATCCAAAATTCTAAAAGATTGCTACCCTAGAGTAGCTTCGAAATGTTTACGAAAGTGTATAAATGTAATATTGTAACTTTCAAAAGAACAAGAATATTTCTTAAACAAAGGTAAATGGTAGGGGTATCTTGTATAATCTAGTGTAATATTTTTCTTCCGAAGCTATAGCTTCGCTACAATCCTTGTTTCTATCTTAGAAAGAAGAGACTAATGCTTGTTGATTTGATTGGTTTGATTCTTTAAGAAGATGTTTGACTCAAGGCTTAGTAGTGAGTCTTGATTTAGGTAGTGCTGGCCCTGCAACTGGATTATTAAGTTATGGGTACAGAAATCTAAGTGCACTCTGTAGGTATTTTGTTTGTGACGTGAGTAAGTAAATGAATATTAGATAATGTAGGCTTTTAAAGTGAGTAGTAAGTAAACCTATGAAACATAGATTTGACCTTCATGGATTGTAAGCAACAGTAAGATCTTATCTTCTACAACTCCTCGGTCCACTGATAAGTAATGACATAAGTGATTTTAGAAGGGTCAAAATCACTTTTAAAAAAATTATTTTATCAATATTAAAATTGTATTTAGAAGTGTAAAATAAAATATTAAATTGATTGAGTGCTTATTAGTGTGTTTCAAAGTGATTTTAATCACTTTAAAGTCATTCTCAAACGTGTATTAAGTCTCCCAAATTATGAGAGTGGTGATTGTGATGGATGGCATTAAACCATCCCTGTAATTATTGGAGCTTAAATACCTTCTTTTGCTGCTATGGAACTGTTTCATGTGTAAATCTTCGCAGGAAAAGGAATTTTGATTTCTGCCTTTTTTGTTGTTTGTTCACGTAAAGGGGGGCCTCTATAACGAATTGTGCTTCACTATCGTCTGCAACTAATACGAAAATGTCAATATCGGTATTTGAGAATTTGGGTGTATCAGTGACAGATATTTCAAGAATAATTATGAATGTTACTGACGCATAGATATATATGTGTTTTTTTTCTACGTGAGTTGTGGAATTTGAAGTTTCGTGTCAGTTGAGCTAAGCTCTTGTAGGCGTAAATTCATGCAGGCATGAAACCTGTTATTTACTCTAATTTTTCATATTTTTAAACGGTTTTCTACTTAAATGAAAATAAAATAATTTTTTTTTATAGAAAAAGTAAACTTTTCCCTTTTTTGTTACATTTTACAAAATGACCTTAAAATTAAAAAAAAAAATACAAACTTTTCTATAACTAACCGATTTCTAAAAACTTTATTATCACCGACCTTTTTGCTATGTGAAATACCATATTTATCCCCAATTTTAAAAAGAAAATCACTCTTCTTCTCAGCCCTTCCCCTTCTCATTATCTCTCTCATCGTGTGATTCGCTCTCTTATCTTGTCTTCTTTCTTCTTCGATCTTCAAACTTTTAATTCCATTTATACACATTTTTCATTGTTCTCGTGTCCTTAAATGCATTGTCTAACATTTTTTTAAACGGTCATCCAACTTTTATTTAAAAAACATCTACCTTTGAATAAGTTTTTGAAAAACAATTTTCCAACAATCGTCCAATTTTTTAAAAACAATATTGTTAGGGATCGTCTTGCCCAGTAAATATTTAGAGATTGTCCAACAGACAGTAAAGGATCACCCAGATTGCACAAGAGTTAGATTTTGTAGAAATAATATGCAAAGATGTGAAATTTATAGATGATTCACATAACCCAAGTGATAAATTAAGATGGCACTTTTCCTTTTTCAAATCAACGGTTACTTTGAGACAGTATTCAAAATCCATCTTTTGTTTCAAAATCAATTTTATAGCACTTTTTAGCACATTGCTAAACAAAATTATTCCAATCTATTTGCCACGTTATCGGGCTCCTCAAAAGGGAAATTGGACTTGGCCAATATCAACAATAAGGAACGTCCGAACACAATATTTGTTCAAACCCTTGGGAATTGTGGATGTTGCTTTAACAAGTGAAGAACATAGGGTGGGCACTTCATACTAAAAAAGTGTCTCTTTTTTCCTACTTTGTAAACAATATGGAGTGGCGTATCAAACAAATGTAAACCGAGAAAACTATAGCATCAATACATGATTGACTTGAACACTTGCGGACAAAATATCCAACTAAACTGTTAGAAAACGTTGGGAAGAAGCACCATCCACAAACAATCACAAAGGAACCTTCATTTTGTCAAAACATGAAGCCAAATCGAACTTCATCACGTTAAGCTGAAACTGGTTGAACATGGATATCCTTTGTCCCGCTATTGGAACATCCGAAGGAAATTGTTTGCATACGCCATTGGTTTTACATCCGGATGTGGCTGAAAAATCAATACATGACAAAATGTAAAGACCTCGACGAAAAGACAATCCACAGAAAACACCATATAATAGTGATTGGAAAAATGAACACTCACCACTGCTGAGAAGGTTACAATGTTAGGCTTCATATCTGGTGCTTCAAAGCGAATAAAAGCCCCTTTATTTCCCATCTGAAATATCATCATGTTAGACCATTGGTACAATTTTAAGAGGAAAATACATGAAAAAACTTAATTTAGAAAAAAGAAAGGAGAATCAACATATAAACTATTCTTTCCTAAAACAATTGGTAACCTATGAATAGCAGGCCACCAACGATGGATAAAGAATATACCTGGTCACAATAATTGGGAGCAGAAAATACTGTAATGAGTTTACCATCATGCTCGATCTCATACCCTTCATCCTTGACTTCATGGGATCGCACAATTAAATCTGTAATTTAGTGGTACCTTATGTCATCAAACAGTCATCATAATCAACAAAATAGTAGGTATTGATATGTGACTGAAAAATAGTTACCCAAGTTGTTCTCCTGCAAGAATCTTTTTGTGACATCTGCACCAAAGGCAAGACCTACACCTCGTTTACTGGGTCCTCTCCCAGGATTGGGTTGTGGATCACTCCACAGGATTTCACACATCAATCCTGTTACATATAAGGTGCGAGAAAACTCAGTATTATTCAACTTTACGAATATACAGGGACTAAACTTTTGTGTCCAAGACATGACATGCCCAGGGAAAAGCACACACAGGAAAACTCAATGACAACAAAAACAGAAAGGCTATGCCACCAAGAGATTCCCAAGACGCTACAGCTTCAAGTATAGTATTGTATGCATTAGAATTGAGATAACCATGCAATGAAATTTTAAATAAAGAGGATAGATTATGCATTTTACCTTCTTCAGGAGGTTCGCAAAACCGATCTATTGCTCTAATATCAGAGAGTTTTACCCCATCGACACTGAAAAGACCTCCGTGAGCCACAAAAACCTTCTCATTTAGAACATAAGCCAGAGGTAAGGAGCAAAATACTTCTGCGAATAGTTCCACAAATGTTTCGTTCAACTTAGACCGAACTTCACCCTCAAAGCCATAAATCTTGTTCATGCTCTTACTCTCATGATTTCCCCTGGACAAATGCATAGCTGAAAGTCGACAAATGAACCAAAATGTCATCATATGAAAGAAAATTCACAGGTCACAAGAGAGAAGTTGATGACTAAATAAAACCACAAATGAGATAAAAATTCACAGGTAAAAGAGTATAGTGCATGGTAGTGTCTAGGAATTACTAGTCTGGAGAAGAGGAGATAATCCTAAATAAATAGGTTAACTCTCTGGTTACGATGAGAAGAGCTCCTCACAAATGAAATCGTTCTTACCATTTCTCAGCCAATCATTTGAATTTTTTGAAATTAAGTTCAAACTAAAGTTACAACTGAATTAAAGTATCTAAAAGTTACAGCAATCGGAGCTCATAGCTCAAGTTCCTAGCCATTCAAGATTTTTGGCTATCTTGGATATAAAGCACAAGTTTCAAACTTGCTAGAAGCTGCCCCAGGGTCTAGGCCTGTAAAAGTTTGCTTTGCTGGAAGAACGTCCATCTAGGATGTACAGTGTAACAATGCTTGGAGAAAATTTACCCGATGGAGACATGCACTTGAATGCAAACAAGGTGAGAATGACCTCCACAGAAAATGAACCCCTATCCACAAAGTCTCCATTAAAGAGGTACGGATTTTCGTCTGATGGAAGCCCATTAAGCTCAAAGATATTTAAGAGATCATAGAACTGCAGAGATCATAAAAGTGTGTAAGTATGTCTACCATCTGAAATAGAACATAAGCAATAAATACAATAAATTTAAATGTTTTTTTTATGAAAGCAATAAATTTAAATGTTGAAAATTCAAATTTCACAAGATGAAAAAACACAACATAGATGTATTATGAAACCATAGATCCCACAACGTCATTTATTAATTTATTTATTTATTTGGAAATACATACAACATGATTGATGCACAAGTTAAGCTGAAAAAGGTAAGCAAGAGTTTCAAAGATCTAATTCCTTTTCTCACTTAACTGTTTCATTTTCTAAGAACATACATACTCCACACATCATCCACCACTAAGGGTGTGTTTACGGGTGATTTTGAGATGGTCAAAATCACTTTTTCTCTTGCCAAAATACATTTCCTTCACATGATGGTGTTTGACATGAACTAAAATTGTGTTTAGAAAAATATAAAATCCGGAATCAGGTGATAGGTGATTTTTGTTCAGTGATTGACTGAAAACCACTCCTAAAATGGTTATCTAATTCAGTTTTTGTGTAAAAAGTTGTTGGTTAACCATTTGTGAATTTCTTTTAAATTCTAAATAATGGAACAAAAGATGACATCCATTGCATGTCAATAAATTGTTAACAAAACAAACAATTATACATGTTTTGAATTTTCTTTCAACATCTATATATAAACATATATCAACCATGCATGTATGAATTTAACAATAAAATAAATAGATATTGATCTTTACCATAATTATTTCTCAAACAGGAAATACGATTACTACTTGGGTAACTCTAAATTAACTTTTAGGACCAAACATAATAATTGAAAATCAATTCTAAATATATGAAAATCACTTTTAAGAGTTTGATACCAAACATAAATTTGATTTTTTAAAAATCAATTTTACAAAATCAATTGTAGCTAAATCTTTTTTTCTAAAATCACTACCCCAACTATCACTCTCAAGCACACCCTAAGATGATATAACAAGTATATGTTTGAATTGAAAGAAACCTTACCTGGCCATGCACATCTCCACAAACGGTTAAATGTCTGCCCTCTGGAATGTTAATATCAACAAGAGATGGAAGGGCACGCATGATTTCTCTGACTTGCAAAACAATTTGGAATGCGTATCTAGAAAACCAATAGCAACATCAAAAGTTAATCTCAAATATTGCGTAGCATAGATTAACGAGGTCAATCATCACACCTACCGTTTGTGCAGGCTTTTCTGGTTTTTAAAATCGTCAATCATCTTCTTCACAAAATCAAGTGTGACAACATCTCCTTCTATCTTAGCACCAGTATACTGGGGCTCAACATCTACAATAGAAGTATAAACGAGCCTTACTATTTCATAAAGCAACTAAAACAAAAATAATAATAAAAATAACACTGATAATAGAACAAGAGATTGATGATTTAACAAAGTAATCTTTACTCAGTAAGCAGAAAACTATCAACAAAGAAAAAGAAAATGAAGAAGGAAACTAAAATTGTAATCAACGATCCCTTAATCTCTATAATGTGTGACCTACCCACTGGACCTTGATCACATGATGTCTTGGCTACTGTCTGACTAAAAGGTATCTTTAGCACATATGACAAGTCCTGGCTCACTCTGGATGCATTGACTCTTAAGTTGAATGGAATTTAACATAATCAATCAATTCCAAAACCAACAAATAAATGGATAAAAAGAAAACAACAAGCTGGCACTTAAAGAAGATGGAGCTATTGGTAAAAGATAAGCACCGAGCTTTTAAAAATGACTCGATGACTACCTCCATACAACTTCTTCCTCAAAGAGTAATGGAAAATCTGATGTGGCATCACATGGTGCCACATAACTGCCCTCCTTCAGCCTAGTAATAATAAAACAGAAAAGTTTGTAACTATCCCAACTATGCAGGAGATTCTTCACTTGCTTATTTAAGTCTTCTCTTCTCAGAGTCAAATCTTTCTCCCTTTCTTTTTCTTACAAAAGAAAGGTCGGATGGATGAATGCCTCGCCTTGCCTAATTGGTACTAAATATTATAAAATTCAAGAGAATAGACAGGAGATCCATTTCAATTATTAGTCTTCAACAGCACTATAATTGATTAAAGGGATAAAATAAATATTTTCCAAAAATATGTGGGTATATTCTCCCAAGAGGAGAGGGGTCTAGTTGCACTAGCTTCAAAGTGTGATAGTGCCATGAGCATCTCAAGTAAGAAAAATTACCTATCAGATGGAAATCAATGGAATCTGCTACTGAACGCCTCTCAGATTCAGGTACAGAAATTGCTTCTTCAAACTTCAGCTTCATGACTGCTTTTTCACATTCCTTCAATTTCTTAGCAGCATCAGGATCATTGGGACAGATCTTTTTGAGCTAGATTACAACGAAATGAACCTCATTATACTATATAAATAGAGATCACCTTAGGGATGTCAGAGTAAAAGCAACAGAAACAGTTTAACCCTCCCTTCCTTGATTATCCAAACAGCCATTGGTACCATATTGAGAAAGAGAAATCAACAAATAACTTATCCAAATAATGACTTAAAGGTCAGACAACAGCACAAACTCTCAACTGAAATTTCTTCTGATAAAAGGGAACAGATATACAAATGAGTATAGCAGTAAAATATAATGAACAATCAGCTGTTAAAAGCCAATAAGAGTTAATCATAGCTTCCAGTAACGATATATGTCGAGATTTCATGGTAAAAACACGACATACCTGTTGAAAATCTTTAAGTGCCTCTTTGAGTTTCCCCATAGCAAGAAAAGCAGCCCCTCTCCGGTAATAACCCTGCCGTACAGGATAATTTCCAGAAAGTGGTCAAAAAGGATTGGAAAAGTATATATAAAAAGAGTATCATACATACTGGTTGATCTTACTTTTGAATATTTAGGGTCTATTTCTATAGCCTTTGATGCATCCTGGATTGCGCTACCATATTCCTCCAATTTAGTATGTGCAAACGCACGGTTTGCCCAGTATACAGCATTCTGACCATTTAACTCGATTGCTTGTGTATAAAGATCAATTGCTTGACCATACTTGTGGGCTAAAACCAAGAAAAAATAGTTCAGTACATGTATGTAACAACCAACTGTGTAAATGTTCTTGGTCAGAGAAAACTACGTAAAAAAAACAGCACGACGTAAAATACATCCAAAGAAACATCCTCTTGGTCAGAGAAAACTTATGAACTACATCGCCTACAGCATTTCGTGCATTCTTGCTGCACGAATCTTGACATATTCACAAGAGAGGAAACCACAAAAAATTATTTAAGTTCAGCTACCTTCACTTTTTAGTTTTTATATCCATCTTGAAGAACCCATGACAAGAAACACATAACAGTCACAGATAGTTACCTTTAAATGCTTCATTTGCTTGGGATTTGAGTTCTTCAGCACGAATGGGGTCAGTTTTATCGGCTTCCATGACCGGCATAACCTTTATAAGCTAGAGACAGGCACTATGATTGCTGGCTAAGAATTAATTTTACCATCCCTATCATTTATCTCCATCAACGTGGTCCATCTGCTCCATAAAACACTAAAACCGTAAATTCAAGCAAATAAAGAAAATGCTTGTTAAGGGAAAAAAAAGGCACCAGGCAACAGAATGTAGTTATCTCTGGGATTGGAAAAGAAAAACACAAGCATAAGCAATAATTGGTTAATCTATTCTAAAGAAAGCCAAAAATACGTAAAACTAGAAAGTGAGTCTGGCATTGAAGATATATCGAGTGTTCAGACCCTTCTGACAACCGACAAAAAAAAGATAAAGCTGGGGAAAATTCAAAAGACTTATCAGCAACGATATCATATAATTAATTTTTCAAGAAAAATAATGTCGGGAAATGTTAAGTCAAACAAAATTGCTCAACCAACTAATGATCATGTAAAAGAAAAAAAAAAGGAAAAGAATCCCGTCACTGTTAGTACATTTAGAAAACGAGCTCGTGGGGCAAACGAAGCCGTGGTAAAGAATCCATTCCTCACGAAGGAACCTTCCATGATAGGAGAATCTCCATTAAACTAAAAACAGAAAGGGGTAAGGGAATCGTGAACCCCACAAACCAGTAATAAACTCAAAACATGAGAGACTATTGATTGTATTGTACCACAGAAATTGAATCCGAGATTCTTAATCAGATGCTATGCCAACTAATATGCAGCGTAGGAAGTAGCTAGACTATTGGTTGATTGGGTATTAATAACAAACTTTATTCGTTTTCCAGGGAATAAAACATACATGAAAGCGAAGCAACAAAATAAATGGAAATGGAAATGGAAGAGTTGAATACCTGAGAAGAAATGCTCGATCCAGCCACAAGAAAGAGAGAGTTTGGGAATCAGGGAGAAGAGTGAAGTGAAGTGATGAAGATGAAGATGAAGATGAAGATGAAGATGAAGATGAAGATGAAGAAGGAGACTGAGCTTGAGCTTGAGCTTGAGACAGCCCTAATTTGATAGCGGTGATGATGATTTTTAGATTAAAGAGATTTATATTTTTGAATAATTCATGTTGAAGTGAGGCGCACTTGAGAGAACTAGAACATATGTGTTGGCATCTTTGGCAACAACAACCTATACCCCCAAGTTGTGTGGAAAAATCTAGAAACCACAAATTACACAAAACATTATATATATATATATATATTACTATGTTATAAATATTTTAAAAAGGAAAATCCTTTTTTAGTCTGAAAATATTTCTTTAATTCTCGAGTTGCAATAATAATTTGATTCGTTTGCTAATCATTTAAATTTTGATTTTTTTTTAAAATTGAGTATATGAACAATCACTCTTACGAGAAAAAATACAATTTTATTTATTTTCTATTCATATTTAAAAAAACAAATTTTAAATATTCAAAGACGTAATTTTTAAAAATTTGTTTTTGTTTTTAGATATTAGTCCAAACTCTATGCTTTCATAGTAATTATATTTAATTTTAAAAAAAAAAATCTAATGATTGATCTAAAAAAGTTACCTTTTGAAAATTAAAAAATTAAAAGCGCATATTCTTTTAAATATAGTAGATTAAAAAAAACTAATTTTCCAAAAATAGAGGGAAGGAAAACAATCAAACATAGCCTGTCAAAGGAAATGTTTTTAACAATTTTAAAATCAAAATCAGAATATTTACAAAATAAGTTTAATTTTTTTGGTACAATTGTAATTACATTTAAAATATTTTACAATTTTTTTAAAAAAAAATTATAAACATAGCAAAGTTTATCAATTATTGATAGACTCTCTTGGTCTATTATGGTTTATCATTGTAATTAGTATGGTCTATCATTTATAAACTTTGTTATATCTATAATTTTTTTAAAAAATATTATTATAAACTTAATTATTATTTTTAAAATTCTTATATATTATAATTATCTTAAACTAATCAATTAAGTTTTTAAGTACAATAAGGACGAGAAAGAGAAAGTTCAAACCACAAATCTCTTTATTAACTAACACATATTTTATGTTGGCTAAATTATACTAAAAAGTGAGACAAAACATTAATAGAAAACATAAAACGCAGTTTGAGAGTGAAGAGATTCAGCAAGCAAGTACCAATCTGGGCTTTGGCATCGGCCCATTAGGCTTACGGAGCCCAACAGATGTGCAGCCCAATTTGAAATCCAGTCTCAATTTTAATGGCTACAGCATACAAATCCTACCATCTCCTTATACTAAAAAATAATAGAAATTTTTGAAAAAATGGCAAATTTTAAAGAGATAGATAGAAAAATGGCAAATTTTTATTATTAAAGGAGAGTCGATGTGTTTATTCTAATTAGGTTAAATAATCATAGAAGTTGAACATTTGAACGGTTAGTTGAGAATTTATATTGGTAATCTATCTTTGTAGGTTGACAAGGGTCGGAAATCCTCTTTACGTTTGTTATGTTAAATTTTGTAGACTAATAGAGAAAGTCATTATTCTCAAGTTGTTAAAACCATACATTAACAACATTCCGTAGAAAACTAAACATGTAATCTCTATTTTGGAATGAATCAGTACATTTTCGATTGATTTTGTTTTTTTGCTTTTTTGCTATTACATTCATAACTAGCTGTGAAAATTAAATGAGAGAAATTTTTTTTACATATACTCATCGAGCATATATTATGATTCTAACCCCTTTTTTTTCAATTTTGTTTCCATATATATTGGGTTTGTAATATTTATTTATTTTAATACCCTTGAAATTTTCAATTTTCTTTTTTCCAATTGAAAGTTTTAACTAACACATGGGATTCAAAGTTCAAAGACTTTGTCATTTGAGAAGTAGGGTAAAAGCAAAAAAACATAATTTTAACCTAGGATAAAAAAAAAAGTGACTGTCTTGAGATACTTAATTAATATATACACACACATATATTTTGTCGTTTCCGACAGAAGGGACAGTGGACAAAAATGTATTGAAGGCTTTGAGGCACTTTCACTCTCTAAAAGTGGGTAAATAATAATAATAATAATAATAATAATAATAATAATAATAATAATAATAATAATATATTGTTATTATTATTATTATTGTTGTTGTTATTGTTATTATTATTATTATTATTATTATATAAAAGAGTCAAAGAAGAGGGAAAATAATATATAAAAAGAATTTGGCATGTCCTAAAGCGTTTTGTTTTAGAAAAGAAATGGTATGAGAGTTTGAGAGAGACATGAGCACATGCAAAACCCACACCCAACGTGTGGGGAAGTTTCTTGAATTTGGACTTTGAGATCATAAATTTTTCAAATCCCAAACCCTCCGATTTCTTGTATTTCATTATCTTTGGGAAACACCAACCTAATTTTTTTTTCTTTTTATCGTCTACGTTATTATTCGTATTAGTTCGAATTATAGAAATTGCTATACTTTTGGTGTCGGGCGTAGTGTTATAACATTGTTCAAAAGTAAATTTTCGCATGTACTAAAGTGAATATAATATTATCATTATATCATTTTGAAAAAAAAATGTTTAATTTAGCATAATTTATGTTGAAAATATTAATATATAGTCTCATATATTTCACGTCTAAGGTAAATAACAAGCATGATCTTTATGAACTTATTGGGTAAATCCAAAAGAAATTTTGTGCAAGCTTTAGTTTAACAGCGAGTAAATCTTTATCGCTCTAGTTTAGGGTTTCTACTAATATTATGTTATTATATAGAAATGAAAGCAAGTAATAAAATGTAAGCTATATATAAACAACAACACATAAATTTACATACTTCACCTAATAATGTGTTAGATATGTCTATGGACAGAGGAAGATCAAGAGCTACTTTATTATTAAATTAGGGAATATCATACCATAGAGATGCATAAACCATAATGGGATTAGAAGGTTTATATATGTCACCCTTAATCCTAGGCACAAAATCATAAAATGCATAAAATGAGTATACAATTAAGGTTTTGAGACCATGTGTTTGGTCACTCGGAATGTTAGATATGATCGAGGCATTCTAACAAATTGTTCTCGAAAAGTTAATCATAACTCTATGCATTTTTAATCAACTTGATCATATTATTTGTATCTTTTCATTGTCTCTTTTTTCCATCTCCCATATGGGTTGGAGTTAAAAATCAAATTTGGAATAAAAGATTATAATATAGTTTGGATATAATATAGACAGAAGAAAAAAAAAAGGAAAAGGAAAAGGAAAAGAGGGTGTTATGATAAAAAAAAATTGAAGGGATTGTGTGCTTGTGTGAGAATGGAGTAATGGTGTGTGGGGTTTGTACCCACAACCCTGTAAAATGGTTGTCCCCCTGCGCCCTACCTCTTGCTTTTTTCTCCCTCTTCAAACCCCACACTTCCCATTTACCAACATCGATACACACATCCACAAAACTAAATGTTTGATTACACACATCGTGTGTTGTGTCCAAAGTTTAACATTGGTTTAAAAAGAAAAAAGGTTCTGTGAGTATATGAGTGAGAGATCAGATGACATCTTCACCGATTAGAATGTTTATACTCAAAGTTAGACAATACATTGTTGTAGGGATGTAGTGGAGATCGATCAGAGAGTTTATTGTCCATAAAAGTCACAGTGTTGTATACGCAATGACAAATGTTTTATTCGTACGATACGTATTGGATAAAACTAACAGTAGAACACTGTCGTGATATTTTTCTATGATGTTGTATTCTTATATATCGATGTTGGCCTGTTGGGTTTATGTTCATTTGGTTGGAGATCATAATTAATTTATGGTTCATAAAGATGATCAAGATAAATCCCACGATCATCTTTGAGAATATATTACCACCAACTACTATTTTATGGTGCAAATAATCAAAGCTATTTTGCAATTATAATGCATCTTCCATCACTTAACGAAGCTTCATTTGTTTTCTAGTAAAAATAACATTTCTCTGAGATAAACGTTAGGTTGAATTGTAGAAATAATACTCAGGAGTGGGGAGAAGCTGTAAGTATTTAATTTATTGATTATCGCCAACCATTCAGTTTACTATCATAAAAAGGAAATGGCTCCTAAGTGGGACAACCAGCCAAACTAGAAAAAAAAAGGATTAAATACAAGTAAGATCATATATGTAAATATATAAGAAGGAAGACCCATTATTTGTACGAGCTGGGTTACGTAGAAAAACATGTTTTCGTGAAGTTGAACTTGAATTTTGTTGATTTTAACATGAATGGAATACAATCGATCTCTAATATTTATCATTTGATAATTATAAGATAAAAACGAGAAAGATAACATAGATGAAGAAAATAGAACCAAACAAGGGAATGGTAAAAAAGAAGGTAGCCACTAATTGATGAAGTTTTGAAGTGATTAGGGTTAGCATGCTATCGATGATAGCTTAAAAACATACTATTCATGATAGCTTGTATTACTGATTGTATAACTGATAACAAGTTTTATTTACTTTACTAATAACGTATTGATGATGTATTGTTATTTTTTATTTTATGATTTCAAGTTGTTGAAAGGACTCCTAAAAAGAGTCCAAAAAAATATAGAGTAAAAGTTGTTGCTGAAAATATGGACGAGCTTGTTTTTAAGAGAGACTAAAGAGACAAACAACACCATCTAAGAAAATTTTAGAGAATGTAAATAATCCAAAAGAACAAAAAAGAAGGTGTCTCCAAGCAAAGCTACAAGGCATTCTCCAAGGTGGAATGATGATGCTCCAAGCGTTGATATCAAAATATCACAAATGTAATAATTTGGTGTTTGTTTGACATTTGATAGGTTTTTGTTGGACATTTGATTGTTATGCTTAAGGCTTTATTGGACATTTGATTGCACTGCGTAAGCTTTTATGTATCACAACTTTTGTTGATATGTTTGATATAGTTTTGATATGAAATTGATATAGTTGCAACTTTTATTGAAATAAATTCTTGATTTTAGGTTATGCTATCAACATTTGTATCTTTTAGAAATTCAAAGTTCAAGCTTTTAGTGATAGATTCATGAAAAACATATCGATAAATTTGCATGTGATATATCAGTTACAAGAGTTATCGCTGACAACATGATATTAACGATATGGTCATCATTGATAGCATGCAATCAATGATAGAAGTCTTCGTTGATAGCATGATATCAGTATTAGAAAATATCACTGATTGCATGTTGTCGGAGATAGAGAAATATCATCGGTTTTTAGCTAAAGCAAATATTGGATAAAGACTATAGATATATAACTTCAAAGTTTGTTTCACCAGCTATTGATAAATTGACAAACATCAGTAACAAGGCAATGAATTACTAACGACTACCATTGATAGCAAACATCAATTACAAAACAAGTTTCTTATACATCATTCTACTAGTGGTAATTTGCATGTCAATTATGGCTACATTGATGATATCGACTGCATTTCTTCCAGTTCTTTTTCTTTTCACCTCGTGACGATATTCTTTGTTTTCGTGGTCGTCCAACTTGACGTTTAACCATCGGAGGTAATAATTCACATCAACATCAACAGAACTCCCAGTTAGAATGATTTTTCAATAGAACTTCAGTTGAAAAACCATTACATCATCTACTAAAACTCCAGTAGTCTTGTAATTCACATAACAATGTTTTTTACTCCATATTCTACTATGAAAAACAACTATTGGAATAACCATATTTTAAAATTCTTGTAAAACTGTAAAATAAAAACTCACGAATAACAATATCAATGAAATCGACTCATGAATAACAATTATAGGTTCTAATATCTAACAGTGATAGCCACCATCCATGATAGCCAATATATGGCTATCACTGATATTTTCATCAATGATGGCAGCTTCTAGACCCTAAGTTTAATACAGTCAAAATTCCAGAGAATCTAGCAGTGAAAATTACAATATATCAAACTATGTTTTTGTAAATATTCTCTTGAGATCAAAAGACGTTTTCTCAACTAATCGACCAAACCTCAAAATAACAACAAAAAGAGAGAATAACAATGAAGAGAACACTCATAAACCCCAGATTCCCAACGCACAGAAAACTCCAATGGAGAAATCGAAAAGGAACACACAAATGCAAGAAGAGAAAAAAAAAATAACTTGGAAGACATATCCAATGGAGGAATAAAAGGGAAAAAGAAGAAAGAAGAAAGGAAAACCAGAGACGAAGAAAGGAAAGTTAGGGATGGAGAAGAAAGGGTTGTCGGGAGGGAGAAGAAGGGCGGTCGAGGGCAGAATTGGAATTTAAAAAAAAAAATAGCAATTGAACGATCAAATATTGCCATTTTTGTAAATATTATTTTCTTGTGCTATAAATTTTATTTATTTTATAATGGTACTATATGATGCAATTTTAATTTCCATTTTGTAATTAGGAGTATGATTGAATCTCCATTGCCATAACACCAAAATGACCCCATCATTAAATTATCATGATGACATGGACATGCATGTGTCTACCATCATATGTACATGCATGGACGTGGACAATATAATACTTATATTATAAACATAAATATAATATATATATATGGGTAATGCATGGTGGTGATGATGAAGATGAGAAACAAACACATGATGTGATTAATTAACGTTGTAATGTAAATAGTTTCCTTAGAATAATAAATAATAAAATATTTTATAGCCATCAATGGATTCTCAAATCTCGATAACGTCGAATCATTCTTAAAAAAGTGAAAAATGTCCAAATCTTCCTTTTCGAGATTTTTCAAACACACATCAATTCAAAGTTTTTTCTTTCTTTTTTTAATTTTTAAATTACTTTTCCTTTTAATTCCATCCATTTGGATAAAGTTGAAATCTTGAAATTTTAATTTTTTTTTTTAAAAAAAACTTAGTACTTTTAGATTGACTAGTTGAAATTTAATTAGATTAAAGTAAACTCGAAAAGAAACCGACATATATCAATTAATATTGAATTAGGAGTATATACACACTAATTTTAGGTTAAAAAATATTGGAAAATTGTCAAATAGACAAAATATTTACAATTTCATTGAAAAATTGATGAATTTTTTTTATAAAGTATAAATAGCTTGTTTTTCTTTTTATTATTTTTAAAAAATCTAGTTAAATATATTATATATCACCTTATTCTAACCAAATATGATCAATCTTTGATATAGTTCTTTATTTAGCTACTGAAAAAAATTAGATTTTTTTTTTATAGAAAAAGCTACTGAGATTTCTATTACAATTCTAAATATTGCATTACTCCTTGCCTTACAATAAGAGATGATAAATTGCAAAAAACTACGCATAAACTACGGTAGTAGCGACACCTTAATTGAGCCATCAAACTTATATAAGATTCAAAATTAGACTCACAAAGTTACATAATTATAAATACCGTAAACGAAAAGTTCGAGAGTTAAACTTTTATCATTTGAGATTTATTTTCTTACATTGTAAGTTCAACCGTAAATAAGGTAAAAGATATCTTCTTTTTCAACCTACAATAACACGTGTTTTTTTTTCACCAATTAATAACATATATTTTAACTAGTTGAATTATATGTCCGTGTTGACTAAACAACGAAAACGATCAAGTTTCGAGAAAACACATCGAAATGGGTCTCACTGTAAACAAACTAATTGAAATTTCTAGTTACAGTTAAGGTTAAAAATCTCATTTATTAGGAGAAATGAAGAGGATATGTACTATAAACAATAATATTTTACAGATATATGTACTGAGATGATCATTTTTCAAAAAAAAAAAAAAGAAATTAATTATTTTGTTTTTGATATGTGGTTTAAAGATAGTGGTGGTTGAATATTCCAAGCTAGGGAAAGCAACAAAGTGTTGGGTTCAAAATTCTCACATCCTTCTTCAAAAACATTTATGTATATGCTCAGTGGGCACATGACTTGCCCTACATATCAAAGGCCAAATAACCCTTTTGGGTATACCAATGGCATTTAAGAGTTATTTAAAAATGGAAAAGGGGAACTATTTCAAGGACCCCTCCCCCCAATTTCACCCCTCCTTATATTTTTAGTTATTTTAATTTTTAATTTACTGTTTTCTAAAGTTTCTATTATCAAGTATACAACATTTGTGAAAATTTAAGTTATTAACAACATTCATCCCATCGTTCACGAGTTATTTAGTTTTGCGCTTAGTTATACAAACCCTCCTAAACTTTAAAAATGAGTTTAAAAATATCTTTACCGTTAGTTTTTATGAAAACAGTTAAAATTTTGTTTCAAAAATACTTTTCAATTATTTAAAAGTTTCATAAATACCCTTGAATTTTAAAAAGTTAAAGAATACTTTTATTGATCCAATTTATACACCAAATTTCTAAGCATCCAAAATAAAAACCAAAATTTTAAGTAAAACCATAAAATTCCACAAAATCTCACAAAATTTCAAAATAAAATTTTCACGTTAAAAGATACTAGACTATGGGTGTTTAGTCCAAAATCCAAAATTCACAAGGTTCCAAAGTTCCAAAAAAATCCTGAACTTCCCGTTAAGTCGTAAAATTCGTCGGTACTTTCGTTATTCTCTTCATTTTTATTAGAGTCAATGTATCTTAATAAAGTATGTAGTTTTATTTATATTAAAGAGTGGGGAGAAAAAGAGAAACAAAAATGGAGAAGTAAGTAACCGCCTGGCTATATAACAACAAATATATAATTTTAATTTTTTTAAAATTTAAGAATAATTTTTAACTTTCGAAAGTTTAAGCGTATTTTCAAAAGTTCAGTATGGGTTAATAGTTAAATACATTTATTTTGTTTTACTAGTTATTGTTTTAATATGTTTTAAGAAAAAATTATTATTTTAGAAATTTGTGAGATTTTATGTTTTAACTCAAAATTTTGGTTGGATGTAAGATTTGGATCCATGGAAGTATTTTTTAATCTTTTTTAAGTTTAATGATATTTTTAAAACAAAATAACGCTAGAGGTATTTTTGAATCATTTTAAAAGTGTAAGAACATTTTTGAAACTTTTAAAAATTTAAAAATATTTACGATACAAAATACAAAGTTGGGGAACGTCTTTTATAATTTAACCTTAAAAATAATAATAGAGACAACAAATTGACATAAAGGGTTCCAAAAGCATGCATGAGATTTAAAATGAAAGATTTAACCCTAATAGAGTTTTTTATGAAGTGTGTGTAAAAGTTTTTGCTTTTAAATTTTAAATGAATTAAATGACCATGCAAGTGACACTATTTAACTTATCTACTTGTTGGGATAATGATGTCATGCCATTTTAAAGATTTGTTTAATAATGCATATGATATTAATTAAAACATTAATTATGATTATTACACACACATATATATATATATAGCCCATGAAGATGACTTTAATTAAACAATTTAAACTCTAACACATCATAGAGAAATAATATGATGAAAAATTATAAAAAACTTAAGCATCGCTCTGTTTAGAAAATTAAAAAGAGTGGAAAATGGCAAATGGAAAAAAAAACCAAAATAATTTAAGGTCCCGTTTGGTTCGTGATTAAAAAATTATTTTAGAAAACAAAGAATTTTGTGGAAAACAAAAACAAATTTTTATTTTTCATTGTATTCGAAAACACGTTTGGTTCTAATTTAATAATTTAAAATTTGAAATCAAAATTTAAAATTTGTATTTGGCTATGAATTTGAAAATGGAATAATGTATCTCGTGTTTACATTTCTAAAAACAAAGAAAACCACATTTTATTGTTTTCGAAAATAAACAATTTCGAGTGTTGCTTTTAAAAACCGTTTTTAAAAACATGTATACCAAATACATTTTTATTATTTTTCTATATTTTTACTTTTGAAAATATAAAAATAAAAATGAATCACGAACTCAATCGAGCCTAATTTTCCTAAATCGATAAGAAAGAGAAGTAGGGGTGGGGGGGTGGGTAAGATGTCAAAATCATGATGGTTTTGTGTCATTGTTGTTATTCTTTAGGCTACCAAAAATTACAACATAAGAAATAATAGAATTTACTGTTGTGTATGGCCAAAACCACACTATTTGAAAGTTCATTCTTAGCTTACCCCATTAAAAATAAATAAATAAATAAATAAATAAATAAATAACTTAGCTTTCATGTGCATGGGACCATCTCCTTCCATTTCCATCCCATCTTCTCTTCTTACATCATAATTACATCAAACCCCATTTTAAGGGTTTTGAGTTTTTACTTGGGGTGCAGTAAAAAAATAACATTTACATGCAAATAATTGGAGCAAATGGGGGTTGATTATAGTTATAGGTAAAGTGTTTATGCAGATCAACTACTTATTATCTTATTGCAACAATCTAAGTTGTTTTGATATACAAAGTGCAACCAAATTAACGTAAAATAGTAATACTTTGCATTCTATATATTACGGATGTTCAAAAAACTCGATAATTCGATCAATGCAGATTATCCAACTGAAACCGTAAAGGTTTGATTGGGTTACATGCTATTTAAAAAAAAAAAGTCAAATCAAAAATTATATCACTCTTAAATTTTGAAGTTCAGGTAATATTTTTTTAAAAATCAATAACTTAAATAAATAAAATATTTAAGATTTCACTAATTAATTATTGAACTTAAAATGAGATATCAAACCAAATATTTTAAAGTACAAGTAATATATGTTTTTTTATATATTTTGAAAATTGAAATTCTATAATAATACATAAAAGAGAAAGTCACATATCTTACTCCTAAACTTAACACATAGTGTTAATGGTTGTTATTATATTCAACTTTTCACTTCATCCAATTTTTAGCAATCAACTAGCACAATTTCACTTTAGTTTAAGATGAAAATAATTGATATAACTTCGAGTTTGATTTTCTCTCTCTTGAAAAAAGTTTAAATTCTATTTTGATCTCTTAACTTTTAAAAACGTTCGTTTTAGTCCTTAAACTTTTAAAAATTGTTCACTTTGATTCCTACGGTTGAAATTTTGTTAATTTTTTAACATAATCGTCATGTGGATTTTATTTTCAGATGAATAGGCTACCAAATGCGTTATCCACCCTAAAAAAATCTGGGGTTCAATTTATGATCAAACACGTTGAATGCAATTTCGTCCATATATAGACTTCGAGTGTTTTTTGTGATTCATCTAAGATGTTTTTTTTTTCATGAATCCAATTCTACCATTCATCGAGGTAATGTTTTTTATATGGATTGTAATTATTTGATTCTACTTTATCTTCAATTTCATTAACAGAATGTTATTAATGGACCGAGAAGTTTAGAAACTAAAATATAATCTTTTATAAGTTTGGAGATCAAACTAAAACAAAGAGGGACCAAGATCCTCTAAAACATTGGGCGGCCAAGGGATGACCGGAGATGGTGGCGCGTGGAGTGGGCAAGATAAATAGGCGCGTGAGGGGGATAGGTAGGGATACATAGCATCATCTTTGTTCCAAAAAGGCAACTAGGGATATGGATAATGGAGAAGAATAAATTTTAGGATGGGAGAATCCTTTGAGGTGAGTGATTACATTAATAATATTATTATAAATATAATTTCCTCCATTAATTATTTGTTTCATAAATGAGATAAATTCTATAATTTTTCTTCTCTCTCTTTTTGCATTTTGAAAAAATTATATATATATTTTTCTCTTATTAGAAAAATGTGATAAAAATGTCTACTTAAAGTATGTCAACTAAAACATTAAACTTTCACAAATAACATTAAAATTAATTTTAATTGATTAAAACTATTTTATTAGTGACTTGAGGTATGTTTGAGAGTGATAATTGGAGTACTGGTTTTAGAAAAATATATTTAAGTACAATTGATTTTATAAAATTAATTTTTAAATAATCAAATTTATGTTTGATACCAGCCTCTTAAAAATGATTTTCGCAATCATTATGTTTGGTTTCAAAGATTAACTTCGAGTCACACAATTAGTAATGAGAGAATTTTATAGATGGCAAAAAATGAAACTATTTACAAAATATAGCAAAAAAAAAAAATTTAAATAAACTATAGAGAGTTTTGATCAATTTTGTTTAATTTTGTAAATAGTTTTAATAATTATTTTATTGTTAAATTCTTATATGCATGGTTAACATATGTTTGCATAAAAATATCGAAGGAAGATTCAAAACATATAATTGTTTGTTATATTAACAATTTAACATGTTATAATATTTAGAATTAAAAAAATTCACAAATAGTTAACGTTTAATAATATTTTACCCAAAAACTGAATTAAATAACTATTTTGGGAGTTATTCTCGACAATCATTTAACAAAAATCACTTAATTCCTTCAAAATCAATTTGAAATGATTGTATGTTTTTCTAAAATCAATTTTAGTTCATGCCAAATATAAGAAAAAGTGATTTCAACGATCTCAAAATCACTCCAAAACACACCATTTAAAAATAATGAAAGTGATTTTAACTATCTTAAAATCAACCATGCCAATTAGAATTCGACGTTAGATTTTTTTTTTAAACTGTGGATACACAATTTTAATAAGTGTGTATATTATGTACTTCTTTAAACACAGACAGATGTAAAAAATGTTGAAATCAAATAGGTAGCATCGTAGCAACTACGAAGGACTTTTCATTGATTCAAGTACGCATATTCTTCTAATTCTTCGACTTATTTAGAATAAAACAATCAAATTAAAGTATTAACGAGTATAACGATAAATTTTAAAAAATTACAAATACAACAAAGTCTATAAACGATAGACTTGTCTATCGGTAAAGACTATGCTATATTTGCAATTTTCTTTTAAATGGTATGATACATTTATCCCTAAAATTGTTATCTACTACCATTATCCAAAAATAATACAATTTTTTTAAAAATGATTTGCTAATAATTTTACTAAATGACTTTGACTAGATTTATCGTAAAAACATTTATAAATCACTAATCACTACGTAAAGTTTGAATTGATTAAATGCTTACAATTTAAATTTGAAAGGATATTATTATTATTATAATTAACTCGATGTTTTATTGGATACAATCGCATCTTAAAATATCTACTTACATGACAACATTTTTATCGACATTTTCACATTTTCATGCGATCATCGATATTTACGGTTAAACAAACAACAAAATGCATGTGAATGTGACGTAAGAAATAAACATAGTAATTTGATTTATAGAGCATAAAATATGATTAACATCAATATTTATATGAATACGAAGACTTTGAGATTAATTCTTATGGATATACAAATATTTATATGTTTTTCCTTAAAAATTTAAAAAAAAAAGGAAAAAAAGAGGGAAAAAGGAAGGGGGGAAATGGTTTTGATGGTAACACTGTTTTGTAGGAGTAGGCTTGCGCTCTCATACGTCGCTGTCAGTCATAAAGTTTTAAGCCAAAAACCACAATTCTCTCTCTCTTTCACTTTCTCTTTCTCTTTCTCTTCCGGAGCGGGAAAATAAATAATTAAATAAATAAAAAAACACATTATTATTATTAATCTATAAAACCAACCCCAACCCAATAAAAAAATGTTAAAAAAAAATAAAATAAAAACTCTCACTCTCTCTCCCTTTCACCATTACTACTTCTCTTTCTCTCTCTCCCTTTCACCAGAGAGAAATCTCTTCACACTTCACTCCTTACTTCATCATCTTTCTCCTCTGTCCCTTCTCCTTTCAATTTCGCACCATTTCCCAATTTTAACACCAACCCACTTCCCAAAATTTCATCTTTTTATTTGGGTCTCTCATGGCTGATCCCACCTCCACTTTCTCCATCAGGTGAGTTCACAATGTCTTATCTACTAAGCTATATGTGTTAGAAAAAAAAAAAGGAATTAATATAGAGTTCGCTTCTTGCCAATGATCAAATCTCTTTTCTGTTTATTTATTTCTTTGTTTTTTGATTATATAACGGGTTTTGTTTAATTTTGGGTAGAGAGTATGCTTTGAATAAAAGAAGCATGGATTTAACGACAATTAGTTGGCCATTTAGTGAGAAAGTGAAGAAAGAAGTGGCAGAATCTCTACTTCCACCAATGGATGTAAAGAAATTCCGTTGGTGGTCGTCCTTATGGTTGTCGTCACAACAAGAAGAAGAAGAAGAAGAAAAAGAAGTAATTACAGAGAGAATTAAAATGCAGAAGATTTGTCCGGTTTGCGGGGCTTTTGTTGCAGCCACGGTAGCAGCAGTGAATGCACATATCGATACTTGTTTAGCTCAAACAACAAGTAAGGAAATTAGGAGAAAGAACTATTTGAAGGCAAAATCAAGAACCCCAAAAAAGAGATCAATAGCTGAAATCTTTGCAGTGGCTCCGCCAGTTAAAACAATGATTGTTGTTAATGATTGTTGTGAAGAAGAAGAAGAAGAAGAAGAAGAAGAAGAAGAAGAAGAAGAAGAAGAAGAAGAAGAAGAAGAAGAAGAAGAAGAAAAAGAAAAAGCCGTTGGAAAACAAATTATTCATCACAACAAGAACCTCAAAACGACGTCGTTGGCTACAAGTCTTGTCTCTGCAATCAAGACAATCAAAAACAAAATCGCTACAACAACAGACCAACCCACAATTCTTGCTAATAAGAAGAAGAAGAAGAAGAAGAAGAATAAGAATAAGAAAAATAAGGTAATTTTTAAAAATTTTATTTAGATGTAGATTTTAATAGACTGCAAATATTCTCTCAATTGGGTGTGTGGGGTTTTTTTTATTTTTTGGTAGCTCCTTTCTCTTTCTGCTCATAATTACTGCTGGAAAAAGCTGGTGAAAAGACTGCATTACGTTGGAGAGAAAAAAGAGAGAGAGAGAGAGAGAGAGAGAGAGAGAAAAACAGTAGTACTTGTTTTTTGTGTGATTAAGAGCGGGGAAATGGGCTGATTCACAATTGGAAAACAAAAAAAGGTCATTACTCACTACAAGACGAGTTTATATCGTTTGTGAAGGCTTCATTTGAGGTGCTAAGTATATGTATGGATGTGTATATATATATATATATATAGATATAGATATGTGTATGTATATATTATAATGCTCCAGCTGCAAGAGTACGGTCTTACCAGTGAGTGACTTTATTTGGTGGAAGAGTTTTTGTCCTTTGTTTAACAAATTTATGCTACGTTAATGATGCTGTTTTTAATACTGTCAAATTATAATTTCTTACTTGAAACATGATTTTGGATTTGTATAGTAATAGTAGAGATGAGTGTTCTCGATCGTATACGTTTGGGGTTTTAGGGTTTATGATTTTAATGAAATCAAATATAGTTTGAGGGTGTTTGTATATAATTGAGTTTGTTGAAGTGGGTTTTGTTTTACTATTATTTATCATCTTCCATTTTGAAGTAGTTGGATTTTGACAACTCTTTGACCAAATTTGCTACCCACTGACATTGTTGCAACCCATTATCATATGGGAATTATTTTATTAGTTATGTTTGAGTTTTGCTTCAGTGATCAAGTACTGAACTGCAAGACTTCAATCTAATTCTTTGTCTCCAATAATCTTTATGAAATGAGAGTTATAAGTCAATAGTTTTTGAGTTATTTTATGCTGTCTTTCTGCTGATTAGTAGAGGGAATTGAAGATACAATAATGGAATGCTGTGAATGAAATAGAGAGTTTAAAGGGTAATCTCTCTTTTAGAATATAGTGCATTTCATTATTATTTAAGTAGTTAACTTTAAGGGTCCTCCCTTATTTATGACTAGTCTTTGTCTTTGTTCTTTAACAAATTGTCTTATTTGTTAAATATGCCTTTTGTCTTATTGATGTAAGTTTTTGACCATGGAAAATAGAAGAATATATATCTATATATATGATGAGGTTTTGTAGGTGAAGGTTGCTAGGATAGATGATATCATTATTATATATATTAATAACCAAATTAGTGACAATATTTTCTCTACCATATAGCTAACAGACCATTATTTATGATAGGATTTGAAATTTTATGTGTTCAAGATTTAGAGGGTTGAGGTGCTCAAATAACCCACTATAAATTTTCCTTTTAAATTAAATAAATTTGATAACTCTATGATCCACTTACCCATAGCTAGCCTTCTTAATTAGTTGACTCTATGACCAATATGTTAGTTCAACAACAAATAAGCTTAATCACTGAAACTGCAATATTTGCATATTTTCATTTAGTTTGGGAAGCTTCTTTAAGCAATATATTTGGCTTGCTTATGTTTTTATTTTCTGTTGTTGTTCTTCTTGTAGCTAGGAATATAATTAGATTGTGTAAAAGCTACCACAGGTTACTATTTATCACAAGCATGATAGTGAAAATGACGACAAATACATCACATGCTGTAGTGTATAGCTAGTTTTGAAAATTTTATAATGAATGTTCTTTTTCCCATTATGCGTATATATATATATATATATGTATGTGATCATATTCTTATTCTTAGAGATTAATTTGATCAAATTCTTGTTTCTTCTTACATTTCATGGAATATAACAAAATCATTTTCAAGTTTAGTACTGATGAGTGTTCCTTCTGCTTCCTTTATATTGATGCTTTATAAACCTAGTTTTACCCTTATATTTGTGCAAGGAAACACACACACAATATCAATGCATGTTTAACGATATTCATCAATAGTAAGTTGGGGCTTGTTTAGATTGACTTTCTAAACACTTTTTTAAGTACTTAAAAAGTCAATTTGAACAAATTGTTTGATGAAATATGAAAATGGATATTGCTTGTAATCTTTATATTTACTTCTAATAATTCGTTTCCGAAATAATTTTGTATTGGTTATAGGACTTTGGTCATGGGCAACTTTGCAAGAAGGGAGAGATCAGAAATCACCAGGATGTTTCTACTCTTTGTAAGAGACCGTCTTGTTTTAAACGCTTGTCTAAACAAAAAAAGAAAAAACTAGCTAAAAAATCCACTGTGGTTGCCAAGCAACTGAGGCCAATGCCTCCACTTAGGAGCATTTTGAAGCATAGTGTAAAAGCAATTTCTGAGACAAACTCTTCATTCATCAATTTAAAAGGCAGCAATCAAGCTTTCAACAATGGCAGTCAAAAGTCCGATAAGCGTGTTAGCTTCTTGGACAAGGATGATATTCTTGGTCCAAGCACCAGAGCCATTTCTGATACGTTTGAACAAAATGTTGGCAATCCATTTCAAGCTTCAGAAGTGGCCACTAATTCAGGTGAAAGTAATAAAGAAGTTTCTTCAATGGAGGCTAATTTAAACGACGATGTTGATTGCTTTAACACCCGACACGAAGTCAATAGTCAACATGTAAAAGGAAAGATTCAGTTGCCTAATTTTCATAATCAGGTCAATGCTCAAAGTTGGGACAATGAGAAGCATTCAACCGAGAAGTCGATATTGGCAAATCGGGATATTCCTCATGATCGAAATGATTTGCATTTGTTTGATCATGTCTATGTAGATGCACATCAGAAGCTCCAACCAGAACATTCTGCTATTCCTGCTCTATTAGCTGCACAAGAAGAAAGGCCATATGGCCATGTAAGAACTCAATTTGGTTTAAATTTTGTCTCACAAGCTCATTCTCTTTATGGAAAATCAGTTGATCATGTGATAAATAATAATAATCATTTCAATGGAGTAGCTGGCTTAGGCTCAGTTACAAGCAGACTGCCTTCTTCTTCTTTGACTGAAAATCCTGTTAGCAGATTTTTTAATCTTGCTGAATCTTCTGCTAAAGACAGTAATAGATTGCAATTTCTGAATGGGGAACAAAGTGCGGTAGCCTACAAAGAGAAGGGGGTGAATGATGGATTTTTTTGTCTGCCATTGAACTCGAAGGGTGAACTGATACAGCTAAATTCAGGTTTGACCAATAGGTTTGATCAAATGAATGAAGCTAGTAACACTATAGCCGGTTCTAGCAGGATACCGGTATGCAATTTCGTCGTGCCAAGGAACAGGGATTATTTCGTCGATAATGAGAAGCTCTTTGTTGACACAGAACTTACAGGAAACCAGTTGACTTTATTTCCATTGCATAGTCATATGCAAGAAAATAAAAATCGATATTTGCCAGCTGGTTTCGACGTCCCCGAGCCTGGAACTTCGGAAACAGCTGATATTAGACTGATGAATTCAAAAAGGGGAACTGAAACTGGAAGGTTTTTTCACTCAAACTTGATGGATTCTCCATTTAACAGATGCAGGTACTATGAAAAGTTTCAGAACCAAAATGTAAGTACACAGTTTTATCCTGAAAATTCAAGTAGCATGTGCCCGAATCCCGGTCGACAAACGATGCGGTTGATGGGCAAAGATGTAGCTGTTGGTGGAAATGGGAAAGATGCCCAAGAACCTGAAGTTATAAACTTTTGGAAGAACTCACACTTAATTGGGAACTGCCTGACCAATCCTATCCATGAGACTCACATGAGAAAAAGAAACTTTCTGCAAGATAGGGAGTTGCATTATCCATCAAGAGGAGAAACCTTGTTTTATCATCCTGCAGGCTTTCATGGCAATCAAGTGGCACAAGGCAATTTATTGGCAAATGCTCCACAAGTTAGGTACCCACATCCGTGTCCCAATCGAAAAAGCAGTATATTGTATCCAAGACCTGAATCTGTCATCAACTTAAATGAAAGGTTCAACAACATCCATTCTTTTCCTCTCTCGTCGACTGACACGCTTAATATGGCACAGAACTTTCAAGCACCCTTTATTTCTGGTCTGGAAACACAGAGGTTTGGTTCACAGCCATCGACAGTTTCTACTTCTCACCACATGTGTCCAAATAGATATGAAAATTCTTTTGAACTTGACTTTAACCAGAATCTACATCCAGCAAAATTAGGAACCTTTAACTTTCCTTTCTTGCAGCCAGATGATGGAAATCATGTCCAGCTCCCTTGGTCTCACACTTCTAACCTTCCCCCATGGATATTACACGATCACCAATGGGAAGCGCCGCCAACTGGAAATTCTAAACTCGCTGACATAAATGGATACTATTGTCCATGTACTCTTTCTGGCACAGATGTTCTCATTAGCCCGTCTTCCATTCATCACCGGCTTGAAACTGCCTATCCTTGCAGTACAATGGCATATTCTCACTTACAGACGAAGAATCATATATCTGGCTCGACATCTTTTTTTCAACCAATTCCCATTGCTCCACGAGTACTTCAATCACCACTTGCCAACGCAGGCCATGAAATTAGAATGAGATCTGAAGACAGATTGAAGTTCAACTCTTTGAGTGTCAAGGACTCTGATTTTTCAAGTAAAAAACAGCTGGCTGGAGAGTTTGTTGATTCGAGGAAGCGTCAAAAGACATTGAGTTTAGAAACAAACAATTCTGGTGTTGTGCCAGAATGGACAAGAGGAAAATATAGTGATGATCACCTGAAATCTAACCCGGGGACGGCGAAAATTCATGCTAACTGGGACAAAGCTGTTAACTCAGTAGGAAATATCCCAAATATGACTCAAACTAATGATGGAATAGTGAATTCTGCCAACAATAGTGAAGCCCATAAGGTTGAATGTCCGACAAGATCAGGCCCCATCAAGTTAACAGCAGGAGCAAAACACATCTTGAAACCAAGTCAGAGTATGGATGTAGATAATACTAAGCCTACTTATTCAACAATTCCTTCTGCTGGATTAGTTCATAGTGATAGCTTGGCAGGATCTCAAAAGAAGTCAACTAAAGTATACAGTTTTTAAAAGTAAGTATAATACTTCTTCATGTTCTGTAATCCATTGCTATATCTAATTCTAATGATGTAATCTAATCAAATTATGCTGATATGATGAAGCAAATGATCTTACCTACATAACAGGAAGGAACTTAGCTCTAATCCATCCATGATGCAATCATCTCATGATCTCATCTTTGTAACCACTGACATGACAGAGTTGTTGTAATTTGAAGATGACCCTGTCATTCACCAAGCGAGTTTTTGGGCACGCGGAGACATGTTATCTTAAACGGAAACTAATCATGCTGCTAAGGGTTTTGATCTTGTTTCTTATTGTAATTTTTAAATCAAATCTCCACCACAAGATCTTTCGATAAAGTTAGTTCCTGTAATGAATGCCCGAGATCACAGAGGGCTAAGTTAAGTTAATATAGCTAACATTATTTGTAATTAACATGATATTCTCCAATAGTGTTTGATATGGTGTTTGAATTTCCACTTGAGCCTTATCTAAATACACTGGTGCAAAATTTGGATCAATTATAGGAGGTTTCTGGATACTAGAACTTAAATATTTATCCTCGCTATAAAAAAAAATCAAATGATTATTAAACGAAACTTAAATTGTTTCTTCTGTTAGACCCTGAAAAGAGAAGAAACTCCGACTGTTCTGTTCTGGACTATATTGAAAGAGAAGAAACTCCGACTGTTCTGGACTAAAGGTTTCAATATCATGTACTTCAAGGACCTCTTTAAGAACATATTTGAATCCGTCAAAGATATGCAATTTATTTACGGTTAACATGAGAAACAAAATTTGATGAAAATGCCAATAAAATATCATATCTGTCACTTGCATAAGTTGTGTATATTTGTTCTTATTACTTAATTAGGCTATTTAATATTTTTGTTAAACAATCCATTAATATTCTTTTGTCAATCATATTCAATGACTTTTCATCTATAGTTAGATGTTTCCTGACCTCTCTCTATATAGATGTATACATATGTACAAATTGATATATATAATATAAATATTTTACTACCAATAAACAAAGTTTCAATACATACATATTACATATACATAAATGAATTTTAAGTTAATTTGACAAAGTATAAGGGAAGTCTAAAAGAAATATTTCATACATTAATTATATGTATATGTGTATCATATTGCATAAATACATTATTTCTGTTCCTCCTCTCATATTATAGCCTTCTGCTTGTGACGTAGCCTCAGTTGCCTGCAAAATTTGCTCAATAATCATTTTCTTAAGTTCAATTATAAAGAAAGATCAAGAAACCAAAGAGATTATATATGAAATATATGAACTATAAATGTTTTATGTTTCATGTTACCTTGTAAACCAGCTTTGACAATCTTTTCTAAAGAATCAGCTCCATTTTTTTCAATGTAATCATCCACCAATTTCCAAGCACGAAAGACTTTCTTTTCATCGCCTGTGTTCTCGTCTTCGTCCTCATCTTCCTCGTCGTCTTCGTCTTCGTCTTCGTCTTCATCAACATCTTCTTTTTCATCGTCTTTCTTCTTCACGTCCTCTTTTTCTTTCTTTTCCTCCACGAAATCTTTTTCGGGTTTCTCTTCAATACTTTCAATGTTGATGTACTTCATTGCAATATTCTCAAAAACATAAGCTGCACCCTTGAAACTTGGCAGAACCAACCACAAGCAAAACACCAACTTTATATAAGGCCAAAGTGGAATCCTACAACAAAATTTTATTATATTCAATCATATTCTATCAGTCCTTGAATATAGTGATGGAACTTTTTAAAATGAAACTAAAGGTTGAAAGATGAGAGACCTGATACTCCATGTTAATTATCTAATAGGTATTTGGTACGTATCTAATATAATATAAACTCAAGAAAAAAAAAAAGAAAAAAACCAAACTTTATCGACTTATAAAGCTTACACAAAATATATAACATTATACCATGAAATGATGGTGGACAAATAAAGCTCGAAAAGGGTGAGAAATGAAAGCAAAACCCAGTATGTCAGCCATTGTTGATGTTCTCGAGATGAAGGTTTCTCCATTGCCACTTTCGATTCATACCTGTTTCTTCCCACGTGATCAGCAATTTAACAATAATAATTATAGTAATAAAAAATTTGGGACGGAGCCAAATTAACAATAACAATCCTCTTTTCTTATTAAAAGAAAGAAAGAAAGAACTCTTTTAGCTCCGGCCCTTTTGAGAAAGAAAAAGAGAGAGAAAGTTATACAGTGGATAGAGAAGCACAATGGCAGATCTGCAGGTGAAGTAGAACAAAAGAAAACAATATATAGTTAATGTTCAGTTAAAACTTGTATATATATATATATATATATATATATATATATATAATGTTTTAAATTAATATCTTTAAATATATGATGGATGATGAAAGAAACAAGAAAATGGATACGTACCCGATTGCTGCATGCAAAAGGTGAACGGTGGCTCTTTCAAAAAACCCCATTTTGAAAACGAAGAAACTTTATGAGCTAAAAAGCTAATTATTATTATTATATTTCAACTTATAATGATGAATATATTGATAGAAGGAAACTATAGAAGAAAGGTGTAATTTATGGAGGAAAAAATGGGAATCCAAGCAAAGAATATCTGTAAATTTTGTTTTTGTGTTCTTACAAAAGTTTATATCTCATACATTTTTCTTCTTAATTTTCTCTTTCAACAAGAAATGTAAAATGAAGATATTGAAAATGGGGAAAAAGGCTGGAGAATATGATCCAAATCCCAACCTCTTCTGTTACGTACGATGAGAGGTTTATTCAATCTTCAACCACAAAATTAAGTGGAGAATACATACATATATATATATATATATATTATATCTAAACCCATTTTATTTTAATTTCCATGAGAAAAAAATAGGGTTAAAAGGATTATTAACTATTTTTTATTTTAAATTTTAAAAATAATCTTAGAAAAAATAAGTAACTTTTAATTTAAAATGTTATATAATTATTTCAAATAATAATAATTAAAAAAATACTTTAGGTATAGTTACTCTCCTCAAATAATCAATAATATCGAGAGTTATTGGAGTTGCTCTCCTCAAACAAATTACTTGAGGTGAATTTGTAGCATTGTTGCTATATGTTGATGACATCCTAGTAACTGGACAATGGCAGATTGTTATTAACACAACTAAAGAGATACTTCATAAACATTTAGTGTTGACCTAGAGAATGCTAAATACTTCTTGGAACTTGAAATGTCTCGATCCAATCAAGGTTTATATTTTTCTCAAAGAAAATATTTTTAACAAATCATTGAAGATGTCGGGTTTTTAGCGGTCAAACTTTGTACTTCACTACTGATACAAAATAGTTGATTAACGGTTGATTCATGTGATTTATAAGATGAAAAAAAATCCTTCATTTTTCAAAAGGATGATCAGTCGATTATAATAATACTTAAAAATATCAAG
The DNA here is from genome assembly GCA_037974625.1 of Cucumis cinereus. Lineage (NCBI taxonomy): Eukaryota > Viridiplantae > Streptophyta > Magnoliopsida > Cucurbitales > Cucurbitaceae > Cucumis > Cucumis cinereus. The sequence goes on along the minus strand of JBBPDJ010000019.1, from coordinate 1,909,702 downwards.
ATCAGACATATATTTTCTATTCATAAGTTGAGCCAATATGTAGTCAATCCTCGTTCAACATGTACACCTTGATGTCATGTATCATTTATTGAGATATTTGGTAGGAAACTCTAGACAACATATTGTTATTCAACCGACAATTAGTAACCAACTCAGTTTCCAAGTCTTAAATAGAGGTAGAATATCGACCTATAGCACTAGTCCTACCTTTCACGAACATACAAGATAAATTGTCACTTTGTTCGAGACATGATTGCTCAAGGGTTTCTCAAGCTCTTACCAGTGTGGTTATCTTCTCAGCTAGCAGATATGTTTACTAAAAAATATATCATTATCTCTTATGAAATGTTTTATGGTGAAGATGGATATTTTAAATCTTCATAGTCCATCTTGAGGGAGCCATATTCAGTATAGCAGATGTTAAGTCTGTTATGATGTTTACATGTGTAAAATGCTAATTAGTCTTTCTGTTATTGGCTTTATGCCTCAACCAATGTGTTGAGTCACTTTCCTTAAATAATCAATAATATTGAGGGTTATTATAAAATGCTTAAAAAGTAATTTTTGGATAAACTATCTCTAATATTTTTAAAAAATTAAAAATAGATTTCATGTCAAGTTTTTTAAAGGAAAATAATTTTAAGTGTGAAAACTACTAAAAATATATATAAATATAGTAAAATATTATGTCTATCATCTATAGATCGTGATAGACTATTATTTGTATTTATCTAAGACATATAAAGTGATCTATTAGATACACATATAGTAGTATATTTTACTAAATTTATAAATATTTTAGTTCATAAGAAAATAACCATTTTTTTAAAAAAAGTGTTGTCTATTTAATAAGCTTTGTTAACAATTAGCTAATATTATTCAAGAAGTTATAACAAACCCACCGATTAAAATATTAAAACTTTTTAAGATTATTGGTATGGTGTGGTTACTAAAACTTGATATCAGTTTAAACTTTTGACTTTTCATATGTATATCAATTTATATCATTTACAAATTATTTAAGATTCTAAACAAGGAATTTTATTTGAAGACAATGTATAAATCAATTCTAGCTAATAGTACATCTTGTTAATTCAAATTCAAAATTTTAAAAAGTCTACATGGATATAAGAATTGTCTCCGGCACCGTTAATAATAAATGATTTAAATTGATTCACTTATTAAATTTAAAAAGTTTAATTAAATCATTTTATATGAAAAGAGGCGTAAATTGATGCACTGGCCAAAAGTTTTAAGGCATAAATTGATTTTTTTTTTGTTTTTAATTTTTTTTTTCTTCCTAAAATGTCGTGAAACGGCAAGGGTATAATTGTAGTTTTGGTAATATAGCTTCGTTACTACTTCCTCTGCCCTCCGTTGCGCGCGTTCTCTCTTCTCTTCACAATCAATCGCTTCCCTTGTCGATGTTTTAACGTTACGACACACCGCCACTTTTCCCCTCTCTTCCTCCTCACTCTCCCATTTTCTCGCCGGCAATTCATATTGACCGCCGTTCCTCCTCTGTCGCCGGAAAGCTTTCCCCACTCCAACCCAGGCTATCCATTCACTGTATGCTCCCATACTTTCTTCTCAATTTTCTCTCGTTTGTTCTCCTTATAAAAATTGGTTTTTTAAAATCTCATGGAGCGGAACCCTAACTCTTGCTCCGGGTCCGACTCGGAGCGTTGCCCATTATGTCAATATCTATCCGAGATCCATAGGTTTTGAATCGGTCTTGTCGACCCGGTCAGTTTTTGATATATTCGGGTCGGATACGTTGCGGGTCCCGGCGGGAAATCTCCAATACAGATCCGGTGAGCCTGTATTGCGTTTTTCCTCGTAAAAATTGACTCCAATGAAGGACCGACCCGCTAATCCTGGGGTATATTTAACACTTCTGGGTCTTGTTTATGTGAATATGTCAACTTATCCTCTTGAAACTTGTAATAATTCATGGATGTTTTGCATGTTGAGTTTGATTATGGTCTGCGAATGCCCGATGGGGAATGGTTTGTTTGTTGTAACTGTTATCTCTGTGAATGTCATGCAGTTTTCTCTTCTTAAGATAATGGTTTTTCTTTACTTTTAGCCTAGGGATCGTGGAATTTCCTTATTATTGTTCAAGGTCTTGTGTGTCGGTTTGAAAAAGAGAACTTTGGTGAAGAACGTTGTAGAACTGTTATGATTTCTTCTCTTTTCTGTATTCTATTTTGGTTTTGTACTCTACAGTTGAGAGGTTTTTGTATTTTTTTTTTAAAGTACAGTTGAGAGGTTGTAGATGTTTAAAAGTGTCATCTTCCTTCTAGATTTTATGGTGTTTGAGCTATTCTCAGGTTGGATTGGTCTACCTTTGTTGTTTTGCTTCTAGCATGAACACGTTTATTTTTAATTAGTCTAGATTGAAACAAAATTATACCATATATAGTCTTGATTTTTCTTTTCAAATCTTTTTAATCTAGAACTCGCCTGCTAATTATATGTGTTTTACGTGCAGCTTTTGGTGGAAAGTCAGGGTGATGAAATGGATATGTCGGAGGCAGTTATAGTCAAATCTAGCAGATTGAAATCCGTTGTGTGGAACGATTTTGATCGAATAAAAAAGGGTGATACGTTTGTCGCTGTATGTAGGCATTGTAAGAAGAAACTCAGTGGATCAAGTACCAGTGGGACTTCTCATTTGAGGAATCACTTAATTAGGTGTCAGAGAAGATCTAATCATGGTATATCTCAATTTATTACATCTAGAGAAAAGAAAAAGGAAGCAACACTGGCTATCACTAATTATGTTGATCAGGGGCAGAAAAAGGATGATGTCCTGAATCTTGTTAATATTCGATTTGATCCAGAGCAAGTGAAAGAAGAAACAAATAATACCTTGAGTTACAATTTTGATCAGCGACGAAGTCGATTTGATCTTGCACGTATGATTATCTTGCACGGTTATCCATTGGCTATGGTTGAGCATGTTGGGTTCAGAGTATTTGTAAAAAATCTGCATCCCTTGTTTGAACTTGTAACATGCAACAGAGTTGAGACCGATTGTTTGGAGATATATGTCAAAGAGAAACAAAAGGTGAATGAGTTATTGGATAAATTGCCTGGCAAAATCAGCCTCACCGCTGATATGTGGAGTGCCACAGATCATTTGGAATCGTCATACCTGTGTCTCACAGCCCACTACATTGACGAGTCCTGGCAGTTAAATAAGAAGGTTTTGAATTTCATGTTTGTTGATCCTTCTCACACTGAAGATTTGCATGCAGAAACTATCATGACATGTCTGATGGATTGGGATATTGATCGGAAGTTATTTTCAATGACATTTGATTGTTCCTCTACCAGTGACTATATCTCATTACAAATCAGAGACAGACTATCACAGAATAGGTTCCTTTATTGTAATGGTCAATTATTTGATGTCAGCTGTGCAGTAGATCTTCTCAATTTGATGGCTCAGGATGCTTTGGAAGCATTATGCAACATTCTCCCTAAAATTCGTGACAGTATTCAATATATCAAACAGTCTCGAGAAGGGCAAGCTAAGTTTAATGAGATGGCCGAACAAGTTAAAGTTCAAAGCCAAAAAGTTCTGTCTCTGGACAATCCATCTCAGTGGAACTCAACTTATGTGATGCTTGGTGCTGCTATAGAATATCGAGAAGCATTTTCCCTTTTGCGGGAAAGTGACCTTGGCTACACTGTATGCCCAACTGAAGAAGAATGGGGTAGGACTTGTACCATTACTGGCTATCTGAAGTCTCTTTTTGAAGTGACTAATGTTTTAACGAAGACCAACTTTCCAACTGCAAATATTTTTTTCCCTGAGCTCTGTGATATACACTTGCAGTTGATGGAATGGTCCAAGAATTCCGATGATTATATCAAGGCATTGGCATTCAAGATGCGAACCAAGTTTGAAGAATATTGGGATAAATCTGGATTGGCTTTAGCAGTTTCTGCCATGTTAGATCCTCGGTTCAAAATGAAACTAGTAGAATACTATTATCCACAAATATACGGTGTCGTCGCTCTACAAAGGATTGACGACGTTCTGAACTGTGTGAAGGCACTTTACAACGAACATTCGATCTGCTCGCCGTTAGCTTCAATTGATCAAGGCCTAGCCTGGCAAGTTGGTAGTAGTTCTGGCACTTTGTCTGGTTCTGGGAAGGATGCAAGGGATAGGTTAATGGGTTTTGACAAATTTCTTCATGAGTCTTCTCAGAGTGAAGGGAGTAAGTCAGATTTGGACAAGTACCTTGAGGAACCTTTGTTTCCTCGTAATGTTGATTTCAATGTGTTGAACTGGTGGAAAGTTCATACTCCTAGATATCCAATTTTGTCCATGATGGCTCGTAATGTGTTGGGAATTCCCATGTCAAAAGTTGCATCAGATTCTGCATTTAAAACTGGAAGAAAAGTGCTTGATCGAGACTGGAGTTCATTGAAACCAGCTACAATTGAAGCTTTAGTATGTTCACAAGATTGGATACGGAGTGAATTAGAGAGCTAATTTGGCCACATTACAAGTCTCAATATTTATTCATTTTTGTCAATCTTCCCTGACTATTTCCTTTGTTTCGTCATCTTTGCACTTTTTGTGTGGCCATGGCCTCATATGCTGTTCTTTTAACTGGCCATTCTTTATGCAGCTTTGCTTCGGGTAAATTATACTTTATGTTCTAACTTGTATCACACGCGTAATACTTCCATTACAATTCTATAATTGTTCGAAATAAAATATATATCTATGATCTAGAATATATACGGATTAAATGAGATGAGTTCAACGATAAACTTTTAACTACTCCAAATTGAATCATATAACTTAGATTATTTGGTATATAAGATGATATATTGTAAAATTGTTATGTCTCTGCGTTTAGCGGAGTTATTTTAAATATATACCATGTTTATATCAAATATTATTAGAATAATGATAGATTTAGGTAAGTTACATAATATACATCATATTATGATATATATTTCATGTACTTTCTCATAAATCTTGAGAAATCCCATGACGAGATTTCTAATATATATTTCATAAATACACCATATTTATGAAATATATATTATTTTTTAATTATTTTGCATATATATACTCCAGATTATATAATATAATATTAACACATGAGAAATTAGAGCATAAAAAATATGATAGAAGACGTTCTCATATTATTTAAAATGAACTCATGCATATTTGAAATTGTGAACAAAACGTAGAAATAAAATTGTACATATATTCGGTATGATTAGTGTATGGTGTAGTGGAACCGAAGTATGTGAAGTTGAAGTTTGAACTGACACTGGCGGTATGGTGTCGAACTCGAATTTTAAACTGGAGTTGTAAATTTGTGAAGATTATCGATTGAGACTGGAGGAAACCATCGATCGGCATGTGTGCCAAATGTTGAAGACTTGAAAGGTGAAGATAAACATGAAGGTGTCGTGTGTCCATTGGATCGATGGTGACGATGAATGTTAAATATAGTTATCAGTTAAAAATGAAGATGAAGGTTAAACTTTAGGGATTCCACGTTTGTTTTATTGTTTTTTTTTCTAATACTCAATTTAATTTAATTTTTTTTTTGCAACTCTTCAATTTTTTTCTTATTTCCAAATCATATGAATTGAATTATAATTGCAACCAAAATTTTGTGTAATTAATGCTCGTTTAAAGAATAAAATCAGCTTAAAAATTATATACTAAAATTAAATATGAAGGAGGAGATATAGAATGGTTAAAATCATCTCAAATATAGTTTATGTAATATAATTCAAGTTTAGTATATTTGTGAAAAATGACTTAAGAAAGGTCAATTTCATAAATCTTTCTAAAAGGTATTTTCTGATTTTGTGTCAGATTTCCTTGGGCTTTCTAATTTGGCACTTAGTACAAAAACCCAAAACCGTAAAGGCCTACTCAAGTGAAGCCCACGACAAGATAGGATGAAAGCCCAGCTCAACTAGGCCCATTAACTTTTCACAAACATGTTTGCCGGAAATTGACGTCGGCGGGTACGGAGTTCGTCACTCTACAATCTATAGAGTTTTCCGAGAATGATTCCATTTCCACGAATCTCTTCCGGTACGTTCAAATTATGAATTTGAGAAGTTCTTAGTTAATGTGACAAGAAAGGGAAACAATTCAACAACTAATCATCTGTGTTCTCTGTAGCTCCATTCTACCAATCGTTGTTTTAAGTTTTGTTCTTAAGATTGGATTACTTCCGATGGAGAGAAATGAGATTTAATGTTTTGGTATATGAGAAATGACTTCAAGCACAAGATTTAGCGTGGAGCCAATTGGATCAATGCTTCTATTGTTTCTTTAGGAGCTCCAGTTAAAGAAAAAAGTATATTCAGTGTTAGGATGAGGATTGTGTTACAGAAAAGAAATATGAGTTTTATATTGTTATGACTTTGCCATGTTTATCTTAATTCTCAATTACTTCTGACTGTGAGTTGGATGTCCAAGTCTATTTTGTATTTGATATTTAGCTAAAAAGTTAAGAAAATGATGTGCGATACCGACGTTCCATTTACAGCCTTCAGAATGTATAATTTCTAAATGTGACTAATTTTGTCTTTACACTGGATGTGGAAGGTGCTGGAAAACCTGTCTACCTATAAATAATAATAATCATGATGATAATAATCGAGAGCAGAGAAGATGTTATGTAGTTCCAGTTCGTGTCTTGACTGGGTATGTCTGTTAAATCAATAAATGCATGTGTATATTTTTGCAAATTTGCATATTATTTGGATAATTGATGCGACTTCCATTTTAGAATTTAAATATTGTGTTAAGCCGTTAATCATTTTGATATTATTTTTCTCATTTAAACTCCGTATCTTGAACTAAAAATGGAATCTGTTTTTCTTCTGGAATAGCATGTTAGCATGCATGAACGCTAGTTGCTATAGATCGAGGGGGCTTCATGAGGAAGAAAAAATTGTCCTTTTTCTTCTCTTGTAATTTGTATTACGAATCTCGTTTGTGGAGTTATTTTAAAATCCATGGTGATTAGGCTTAAATTGATCAACAGTGATTTCTAAAAAAAAATTAATACTCGAGCAAAGTGTCGAAATGTAACATCGGAATGTAGCACGAGTGCATATAATATGGCGGACACGAAGGAAATGTAATGTACTTAACAACAGAAACAAACTGGGGGGCTTGCTAACTTAGTCATAATGCACTCACAAATATGGTAAATTTATTCTGCTCAGGTTCTAGGCTTGAATCTACCCTCGTTAGCCATCTGGAAAACATGGGCCTGTGCTGCTGCTGCCTTGTTTGAGCTTAGTGCCGATACAAAACTTTCACGGACTTGATTGGTTGTGAAGGCGTATCTGTTGCTGACCATGGAGTTCAGGAATGCCGCAGCTCCTTCTCGGTAAAGTGCTCCTAGGCCATCAGTTCGTGTGTTTGAGAGTGCTTGTGGTAAGCTGAGAGTAGCTCCGAAGCCTGGAGCGCTTGTTATACCAAAAGCACTGCCCATTGTTCCCCACCAGCCTAACAAACCCCATATTATTCCTGGATGCGTCCTCCAATAGCTGAAAATACAATACACGATTTTAGAAGGCTATCTTATTATCAATATTGGAAATGTGAAGGAAACTAACATGAAAAAGTACACAGTATTGCTTATACAATTGTGTAATTACTTACTTGCATGTGCCAGTGAAGGGAGAATTGGGATCAGGAACAAAAGGAGGTGCTGATGTGGTTGGTGGGGTTCCATAGAATGGTGTACCAGAAGTTGGAGGGTTGTAGTACCCAGTACCACCTGAAGGAGGAGTCGATGGAGTCGATGGTGTTGGATCAAAAGTTGGAGGGCTATTGTATCCACCACCGCCTGATGGAGGATTTGATGGAGTAGGATCATAAGTTGGTGGGCTATAATATCCACCACCACCTGAAGGAGTTGATGGGGTTGGAGTAGGATCATAAGTTGGAGGACTAGAGTATCCACCACCATCGGAAGGAGTCGATGGTGTTGGAGTGGGATCATATGTTGGAGGGCTGGTGTATCCACCACCTGATGGAGTAGATGGAGTTGAGGGGGTTGGAGTTGATGGAGTTGGAGTAGATGGAATTGAAGGAGTTGGAGTAGGATCGTTAGATGGAGGGCTGTAGTATCCACCACCCGAAGGAGTAGATGGAGTTGATGGCGTTGGAGTGGGATCATTAGATGGAGGACTGTAGTATCCACCACCTGAAGGAGTTGATGGCGTTGGAGTAGATGGAGTTGATGGAGTTGGAGTGGATGGAGTTGGAGTGGGATCGTGAGATGGAGGGTTGTAGTATCCACCACCTGAAGGAGTTGATGGCGTTGGAGTAGATGGAGTTGGAGTGGGATCATGAGATGGAGGGCTGTAGTATCCACCACCACCAGTGGGAGGGTTGTGATGTCCACCCCCACCGGAAGGAGGCTTCGATGGAGTTGATGGGGTTGGATCATGTGTAGGAGGTTTTGACGGAGTAGGAGTGTATGGTGGGTTCCCGCAGTTCCCTGGTTTTGGCTTGTGTTTCTTACCACCATGCCCATGAGAAGGTGGTTTTCCTCCATGGCTTCCTCCCGAACCATGAGGTGGTGGACTTCCATAAGGTGGACTCCCTTCTGAATCTACAAAAAAAAAAAAGAGAACTGGATGAGTATAAAAAAAGGTAAGCATTCGTCACTGATTTGAATAGTTCTTGCCACTTTTTGACACCACAACGTAGCATAGAAGCTTCCAGCTAACATTCTTTTTTTCCCGAAAGAAACAGCATTCAACAAACTATAGATTTACAAATTTCAATGTGGGTGAACGGTCAGGAATATCTCAACACTAAAAAATATTTTGGAACCGCGAAATGCGAGGGAATGTGGGTGTATATGTCGTGGTTGATAGAGAAACCTGGGGGGGGGCTTCCTGCATGTGGGTCTGGAGTGTAATAAGTTTTCTGATCTTCGTTGCTTGCAGACGTCAAAGGGATAGCCATGTTTTGAGAAACCAACCCAACAATTAGAGTCCATAGAAGGAGAGAAGCTAGTCTTCTTTCCATTGTGCTGTGTATGCTTTACTGAGAAGGAAGAAAGGAAGACGATGGATTATATATTGTTGATGAAAGTGCATGAGAAGACTAAACGATACATATAAAAGACGGAGTGAGGTAGAGAGTGAAGTAAATATTTGCAGGTAGAAGGTTATGTGGTTAGTTGATGTGTTGCAGGTGCATTTATTCGCTTATTTACTTCTTGCATCCTTTGCAATAATGTTTGAACATTGGAGTCGACAACACATATGGATTCAAATAAATTTTTCTGACACTCGCAAGGTAAACTCTCCCTCTCAATACCTCTCTCCCAATCCTCCCGCCACCATAAAACGCGGGACACGTTACGGTATGTCATTAGCCTATTAGGATATGCTTTTATTTTTTATATGTGCAACATGTACAGTGAAAATTTCAAACTTCAAACTTGGTCGAGAATGCATGGCTAATTGGTTGTATCATGCTCATCCTTATTGCTTAGTAGCAATTAATTCCATGGATCACGTTTTCCCTTTTAATTGCATCTTATATGATTATGACTTGATTCATGAAGTAATGCAAATGCAACATCTAGAATCTGCGCCATGCATCCCACGCAGGGGAATGCCATGCCATGGAGATGTTATGAGCTCGTGATCCGATGAGGAGCAAGTACTCTTCGTTGCCGGTTGCTGCCTTATTGAATATTCAGGGCAGCGCAATAGATATTTTTAACAGGTAAGTTGTGAATTAAAAAAAACCATCTGTACATGCATGGCTTTCTGGCTATTTAGGTCCCACTGCCCTAACCATACCATTATTTTTTCTTCCTCCTTATCTTATTAGTTACTACATTTACTTAACTGTCGCCAATGATAGCTGGAATCCTGTGAAACTATTGTGTACCGGGCTGGAATGACTTATTTAACCTATATTAATGAAGGAGCTGATTCCATCCAGCCGCCCATATCTCAAGCTTTGAGCAAGCTGCTCAAACTGTAGCTCTCCTTGGCCTTATTTCCTCGCCTCCTCTAAAAGGTACGACAAGTTTGGTTTCCGGTTAAAACTCAATTTTTGCTTATTTATACATGAAGTATTGTCGGTAGGAAAAAAGAAAACTTTCCTGCATGCTGGAACAGAGAGCGGTTGTTTACATAGTGGGGTCTACTTATTCATGTAATGTAAATAAAAACATAGAAATTGGCTACATGATCAGGAGTTTATTAGTAAAGAGGATTTCCATTTTGATAATGTCTCTTTTAAATATTAGCAAATATAGTCTAAGGAGTCTAGATTTTTTTGGTTGGGGAGCATGCCTTAATTGGTTAAGCCTTTAAGATTGTTATTAGCGGTTATTTGTAGCTAATGAAAAGTTTGCCATATCTTTTCCGATTGCTACTGGTTGACCTAGATGGTTGAAGTAGACTGATCTTAATTAACGAGGGATGTGGGACCGCGAAATTGAGTTTATTAGTTGGTTTCCTAGCGCCACATTTAGACATGGATTACATTCATTATCAATCTTCATTTTGGTCGTTGATTCTTTTCCATTATGATTCAGATCAATTATGAAACAATAACAAGATTAGGCAGGTACGTGCGGAATCCAAATTGGTCGTAGGACTCGATCAATTATTGTCCTATTTGATGGTTCCCTGGCTTGATTACCATCTAAAGTGTAAGATTTCTTACACATTTACATTTTCCTTATGAGCTCTTAATTGCTAAAGACCAAACAATAGCTACAACCAAGAAAATAGATCAAAACTTGGAAGTGATGCTTATGCGTTATGTGTCTACATGTGGGAATGATTTCTTAGTTAAGAATTACTGTAGAACTTAACCTTGACACCAGGGCTCTATTGTGGCGAGTGGAAGTGGACGTGTCCACTAAAATTTATTACCCCACAGAGATTTAGGTGAGAGCCGCTCGAATATGATAGGAGAGAAGTAAAGAAGGGTAGACCTGAGTTGTCATTATTATGATTCTGAGAAATATTAATCCATTTTCAGGCCTGTATTTGACTTGTTTTCTGGGCATAGGAAGGAGGAGGAGGGATTTAAGGGAAAAATACCAATAAAAAATTGAAGGTTAATAGCTGTCAATAAGAACTAAGAAAAGAGAAAATATAAATACATTATTTGTGTTCTACAGCTTGGCACTGCATGGTTGATTAATTTTTAAAAAGTTTTGAGATTTATTAGGATACTTTTGAAAGTTCAGAAACTAAATAAGCACAAATTCAAAGTTAAAAAAATAAAATACTAAAACTTGTAATTTGACTTGAAAACCCATAAAAGTAATGTTAGATGAAATATATCTTCATTTATTTTTTTAAGATAAGAAACAAGTTATTCTTCATTTATAAGAGGCCCTCGAAGCATTTGGTCTTCAACGACTATGTGGAAGACAGAGACTAGATCGCACATCATCAATTGTCAACTGTTTATACACAAAATCGATCTTAGAATAATGAAAACAATTCTTTTGTGGTTGAACTTTGATTTGAATAGTAAATAGTAAACTAGTTTGACAAAATACAACAATATTTCAAGAGATAAACATGGTCAAAGAGTAGATGCAGGAGAAAATATGTTAAACTTAGTTGTATTATGTATTGTAACATTGAGTGCACCTTGAGTGATCTCGCTTGTTGTTCACATTTCACAACTATAATTCTACATGATGTAGGAATGAGGATATGACATTAAACATGGTGTGATGCAACTAATTTTACAAGAATTATGTCATAAAATGATATGGTTGGTGTCACGTGCTAAGACCATATCATATGTAATATTATGCTTCCAATGTATATTGTATGCTTGAAAGTGGTTCTAAAATTGTTAAAATCATTTTTGTCAGGCTCAAAAATCATTCTAAAACATGTCTTTAATCACTTAAAATTATTTAATATTTAATTATACACTTTTAAATACAATGATCATATCTTCAACTTTGATTTTGATTGACTAAAATCATGTTTTGAAGTTATTTTGAAAACGTCAAAATGATGTAGGTAACACAGAAAGAAAGTTGCACCATGCTTGGCCCTCGTCCTCTTGTAATGGTTGCTGGACTAAGTTAGGATTCCGAGGTTGATGACTGTGATGAAGTTGGTTGGTGTCTGGAGTGAAGCTGGCCCTTTGTCGCTTGATGGTTTGGTGGTAACTACTTGTAGGGGCAGAGCTCAAAATCTCTCACTAAGAGGTTCAAAATTTTGAGTTTAGACTTTTCATATACATGAATAAAGTATTTCAATTCTGAAATTGAATGGAGGCAAATTAGAGGAAGGTAACTTTCATTACTCTATATCTTAGTTAGAATTTTCTTTAAGAATTATCAACTTATGTATTATAAATAAAAAAATCTCATATCATTCCTCATCTTCTTGTGTGTGGATGTATATACATACTTCACATATATTCCTCTGGTGTGTGTTTGTTTAGGATAAAAAGAAAGCAAACCAAGTCAGCAAGACCAACACACTTGGCATATCCACATCAGGTAAATCAAGTCTAGCAAGCAGCTCCACATCAGCCAAAGAAGAGAATTATATATTGGAAAATAAATCTTGAAAATTGTCCAAAAGCTGTACTTTATCACCCAATTGTTGGACGCAATGGCAGACACATAAATTTTGTTGACGGAGGCTTAATAATTTTTTTAAAAAATAATTTGAAAAAAATGTAATAAGTGGAGCTTAAACTTGAGTCTAGATTAGGCGTAAGTTTTATTACTAAGCTAGCCTCTAACATTGATAATATTTCAGTTATATATATCTATATATTATATATAACATATAGTTGATGGGTTTATATTTGTACTAAATCCGTCGGTGGTTGGATAAATAATAAATTAAAATATATACATCTACAATGTCAGAGACAAAATACAAGGTCCAAAGGTTGCTATAAGATAAGAGTCCCTAGGTAGGAAGCTGATTTTTTTTTTTTTTTTTTTTTTTGACAAATAGAAAACTGAAGTTAATATCACACGATCCAAATATATCCATTTTCGAATATTATAATATATCCAATTTTTGGTGCAATAGAAAATCAAAATCTACCGAGCCAAATAAGCACGAGCATAACTATAGTTATAGTGTAATTGACGTTTATTTCTCTTTCCTTAAGGTTAGTTGTTTTAATTAATTTATTTTTTATCCAATAAATTCTTGTCATAGTAATTTTTTTTAAAAAATTAACTGGGGTAACTACAAGATGTAAAAGAGAATAATTGTCTAATTTGTTAATTTAAGAAATTGTTGACTATGTTGACCTATAAAGATATGCTGGTCAAAATTCTCGGTAGCTATTTTGTTTTTTGTCTTTGAAAATTAAACCTAGCTATAGATACTATTGTATTTGTACCACACAAATATATACATAGAATATGGAGATGTTGAAGATATAAGTGCCCCTTGTATATCCATTATGGTGTGGGAAGTCCATTGTATAACCTACTTGATGTAAGGGTCTTCTCTAGCTTCATCTATTATTGGTTTAAACTTTTAGTATATATCATCCTCGTTCAAAATCACAATACTTCAACCATTTAAGTTGAGATTGTCAATATATTGTGCATGATTCCATAATTCTTAAAATAGCTCATTTATTCACTTCGAAAATGATCTTTTATCTTATTTATTATTATTAATATTTTGAGTTTAATAAGTAAAGGATCGAAGGTACGTACTATGTAGTGAGAATTTGAGTGTATTCTTTATGAGTCAATAACATATATTAACATTCTTTTCTTTTCATTTTGCAACACTAAGAGTTTTTTTTTTCTTAGAATGTAGTATATTGTGCAAAAAACTTGCACATAGACTACTTTACGTGCTCGTTTGTCCCACTACTTTCGGACAGGATCTAGTATGTATAAAAGTATTCGTATCGATGTCGTGCCGAGTCGATTAGACTCTGATGCCTGAGTTAGTACATGAAATATTTAGCTTAGCCAAACATAGAGAGAATTGCTTGCCCTTTTAAGACGATTAGTGTGAATAAGACTCATCCTCTGAAGTTCTAACTCTCCCTTGGGGTATGTGCAATATGGATGATGTTGAAATGAGTTTAATTCAATCATTTCCCCTTTAGTGAAATTTCACATGCTCAACAAGTAGAACCAAGATTTGAGGATTTTACTTTTCTTTTTAGGACGCACAAACCTTTGCGTAGGTTTCAAAATTCATTTGCAATTGGACCCACCCTTAGGCTTGAGTTTTGCTTTAGGCAATCCTAAACATAGTAGTAGAATAATTAAGGGGAAATTCGAACAATTGATTATGGTTTAGAGTTTGAATTTTATATCTCATTTACGTGTTGTTTATTCTAGGGATAACATATTTTTCTAGAGAAAAGAAAACGTAGTTACATTATTATTTGCAGTTTACTTATTTGTTCAATCATAACTCACTTTATGATAAACTCCATTTTTCTTTTCTTTTTATCAATACTAACATGGATACAATTTAAGATGCACTCAAGTATCGTTTTTTTATTTAAATTATAAGATACATATTATACATTCTATATGCACATGCAAACCCCACGATTTTAGCTTTACCATAACTTAGCTGATTATGAAAGTCATGTTTGTTCGTCAACTTCAATCAAAAGATTTTGACCATTTATTAAAATACAAACCAAAACAGCAATGCTGATTAGTTGACTTCCTACACCAATCACATCATCTTCTCTTAAAATGTGATTTCCATCTCTTCCCAAACATAAATCTCTCTCTAAAGGAATTTATCTGCTTTCTATTCACAATAAATATGCTCTCTTTTTTAGCTGCTATTATGTTAATAATATCGATTGCTTTTGTCTTGAGAAGCAATAAGAGAAGCAAAAATGTCCCGCAAGGGGAAATGGGTCTACCTTGGATTGGAGAAACAATGGATTTTTACAGAGCTCAAAGTAAGAACAGATTGTTTGAAGACTTTGTTGAGCCAAGAGTTGCAAAATATGGCAAAATCTTCAAAACAAACTTAATGGGATCTCCAACAGTGGTTGTGAATGGAGCTGAAGCCAATAGATTTTTCTTGTCAAATGAGTTTAAGTTAGTGGTAAGTTCATGGCCATCAGGCTCTGTTCAGTTGATGGGTGAAGAATGTATTATGCAGAAGGAAGGTGAAAAGCATAGATGTGTTCGTGGTCTTATTGCTGCAACTCTTTCTACTTCGAGTCTTGAAGTTATGATGCCTAAATTGTGCAATACAGTTCGGGTTTATTTGGATACTAAATGGGTTGGTTGTGACACAATTGGTCTCTTTCACTCGGCTAAAGTATTGACATTTACCATTGTGTTTGAATGTTTTATGGGTATTAAAGTGGAGCCACGTGTGTTGACGATGTTCGAGAGAGTTTTGGAAGGTGTTTTTGCACCACCGTTCAGGTAGTTCT
This sequence comes from Cucumis cinereus, assembly GCA_037974625.1. Classification (NCBI taxonomy): domain Eukaryota; kingdom Viridiplantae; phylum Streptophyta; class Magnoliopsida; order Cucurbitales; family Cucurbitaceae; genus Cucumis; species Cucumis cinereus. Next base: position 1,894,263 of record JBBPDJ010000019.1, on the reverse strand, counting down.
TCAAAGTTTAAGCTGATTGGTTATGTTCAAATTAATTGCATTATTATCTACTGGTTACCTATATTTGGTTATGTTCAAGTTCTTGAAAGTTTAAGATGATTGGTTATGTTCGTTAAATGCATTAATATCTATTTTCTGCACCACCAAGTTCAAGCAGCAACCCTATTTAATAATCATCTAGTTTTTAGTTTTTGAAAATTAAGTCTAGAAACATATCTTTCACCTCTAAATTGATTGCATTATTATCAACTTATTTACCTATATTTTTCATAAGAAATCAAGCCAAGTTCTTTTAAAAAAAAACAAATTGCAATTGAAATTTAGCTAAGAATTCAATAATTTTACTTAAGAAAGATGCAAAGGTTCTAGAAATAGAGAGAAAATAAGCTTAATTTTCAATAACCAAATAGTTATGAACCTACATACTTTAGTTTTTAAAACTTTGATTGATTTGTAAAGACATTGGTTGAACTTGAACAACATAGGTAAAAGTAATTATTATGAGTTTGATTTTCAAAAATAAAAAACAAAAACAAAATTGTTATCACACAAGATGTTCATATTCTTAACATAGGTTTCCAGGCACAAGGTTTTCAAGAGCCAAGAAAGCAAGGTTGGAGATAGAGAAAATGCTAAGGGAAGTGGTGAGAGAGAAGAGGAGAAAAATTGAAGGAAAGCTAGAAGAAGAAGAAGAAGAAGAAGAATGTGGGTCATTGCTTTCAAGGATGGTGAGAGCAATGATAGGAGGGGAAATCAGTGAGGTGGAAGTCATAGACAATATTGTTTTGCTTGTTTTTGCAGCTCATGATACAACCTCCTTTGCCATTGCCATGACTTTCAAAATGTTGTCTCAGCACACAAACTGCTACTCACTTCTTCTCCAGGGTAATCTTTCCTTTCTTCAATCTTCTGAATTATACTCTTAAGATCATAATAAACCAAAAATGGGTATTCTGATGGTTGTCAAATTATCATTTTGCTGATCTAAATGGGATTTAAAATGTTTTTACTTTTAAACAGAACACACTGACATAGAAAGAAGCAAGGGACGTGGCCAGAATTTGACAATGGAAGACATAAAGAAGATGAAATATACTTGGCAGGTAGCTCGTGAGAGCATTAGATTGTTTCCCCCTATATTTGGTTCTTTCAGGAAAGCCATTTCAGACATTGAATATGAGAGCTTTTTCATTCCTAAAGGATGGAAGGTGAAAATTTCAATCCTTACATCAGCTGATATCCCTGCAGTCAAATTGTTGTCCAGAAATGACCATCGTTTTCCCTCTAATCATTTTGGTTTCATGGCAGGTCTTGTGGACAACGTATGGAACACATTACGAAGAAGAGTACTTTGAGGATCCATTGAGTTTCAAGCCAAGCAGATTTGAGGAACCTGTTTCTCAGTATGTTTATGTTCCATTTGGAGGAGGGCCAAGAGCTTGTGCAGGCTACCAGCTAGCGAAATTGAACATACTCATCTTTATACACTTGGTTGTAACTCGTTATGATTGGAGTTTAGTTCACCCAGATGAGCCAATCATAATGGATCCTCTCCCTGTCCCTTATCATGGAATGCCTATTAAGATTTCTCCAAAATTAGAAGTTTGTCCCAATGTTCACCAAATGTAAGCTCATTTATCTCTCTCTACGACAAAAAAGAGAAGTTACAAAGAAGATGCATTCATCAGTAAAATCAGAGGGCACCCTCAAAGAAAGCTCATCCTTTGAAGCATCATAATCTAATTATGTACAAAGAAGATGCACTTCCTTGAAACTGAAGTGGATGTAAAACCTCTAGATATCAGAATATATAGTTTACATAATCATGATTCTTCCCAACAGCAGACATCAAGATGTTATAATAGGAAACCCCTTCTACATTTCACTATTTGTTGCCGATCCAAAAATACAAAGTTTAACAATGTATTATATTCAACTCAGGTGCTAATACCATAAGCTAATGAATGGCCAGTGGACGAAATACTGTTTCTTTTCAGTAGTTCATGAATATCTACAGGGGAAAAAATTTCAAAAATACTAAAGAGGTTACAGATCTATAATGCCCTGTTTAGTGTCTGGCAATAGGCGATGACTAATAGGTCTTACTCCTTGCTTAAGCCAACGGTTCAAGAGGAATATTTCTAATTTCCTTACCTGCGATCACAAAAAATCACAGAATAGAGGGAACAATGATCAGCATCTCCAATGGTTATGAATTAATAAGAATGCATACTGATAAAATAGAGTAACCACGATCATATTTGGACATCTCTTATTCTTGGTTATCAAAAACAATACATGGCATGCCAAAAGCTCTGAAAACTCGGACAAATTGAGCCCAACACAAACCCCAAGGGTTGAAATGGGTCAGATGAATTTTTGTTTTCGATTTGGGTCAACTTTTACTCTGATTCCTTTCTACACCCCTAAATACTACGTTATTTCTCAACCCCCAAATATCCCATAACAAAGTGCAACCCCAGCGAGTCATAAGAAGTGTCTCTTCCCAAACAAAACACTTCATGCTGACTACTTACAAAGGCTTTGTTGCCAGAATTACTGATGCTAGGTTTCCTTACACTTTACGCTTACTACTTACAAAGGCTCAAGAACTAATAATTTAGGGGGAAAAGTATTTTTTTTACTAAGAGACAAAAATTATAAAGGAACATAAATTCTTGACAAATGTCCCCATCTCAACACCAACCTGAAACCCGATTCAATCCAATCCAAAAATATAGGGGTAGTGTTGAGTGTTGCATGCGGTTCATTTGGGTAGGTGAACTAAACACCCCAAACTTTTATGTGAGTCCACAAAATATTCCTAAACTGATGGAGACCATGTCGTGCACTACTAATAGACATGTAGGTAATAAAGGTAGGGACAATATTTCCACAGTCCTGTCAATGAGCACCTCATTTTCAGTTCCACCTTGGCCTTCTTAGAGCAACTTTTGAGTGTCAATGATGATACAGTAACAATGATAGAAACTTAATTGAGGTACTAAAAAGATTAATAGTGTCTGCTTCTTCTTTTTCCCTCATATGATTTTCAACCAATACAATCCATTCATTCGCTACATAGACTGCCATAAAATATAAGGAAAAGATAGAGAAGGAAAACCGAACCTGCCTAACAACAAATGTCTCCCCAGAAACGCTCAAGGGTTCAGTTAAAATAGTGAGGAAACCATTACGATTCCCAAAAACCACATCTGTGAATGGTCGATCACCAACCTGAGAAAAGATGGATCTTCATTTTTGAATTATATAGATAACCTAAAAGACCAAAGTAATCAAGCAGTTCACCTGATTCTTACCATAATAAGTTGTGAAGAAGTAAAACCAAAGTGTTTCTCGATTTCTTCAGCTGTACCGGCAGGCTTCTTCACCCCTAGGACAAAATACATAGCAATGTTTTATATGTGCTATGCAGAAAGAAAGCAAAAACCTTCCGTACGCAATAAAAGTAACAAAATAGCCTATAGACCGTGGGATCCGTTATTTGCATTGACCCTGACATTAGTTCGTCATGTAAAAACCAAAAGATCTTCTAAACGATATTTTATCCATAAAATGGAATGAGATGACAAAATCTCAAAGTCCAAATTCTCTACTTTTAAAACGTGGTGGTTTTGCAATATGACGTTCACCCACTGAGCTACAGTCTACAACAACAGCTACAAATTTCGCCATGCGTAAACACATGTTACAGAAGTCGGAGTAAGGATGGAAAATTCACACTCACTATGTCTTATAACTTTAATTCCAATCGACCCCTCCATCGCTTTAGCTTTTGAGTCATCATGATCATACTCATAAAGCCCTATAGCATCAGATTAAGTGAAGGGAAGTGTTCACATTGAGAGAGAAAACGAACCATTAATGCTATAAAAGTAAGCACATTGCTGATGAATTTAACTGATATTACCAGCAGAGTTGCTGAACACCGCTACATTATGGCCAAAGACAGATTTACAATGTTCAAGTGAGGATTTAAGAGGTGCCCAAATTGTCAAACTGTAAGGAGCTGTAATCGTATTGTCCTTGTCAAATACAACACCCTTAAATCCCCTCCTCTGCAGTTCACCCCAATCAATGTACCTCACATCAGGCACAACGACATGTGGAAGCGCCAAATGCCGGTCCTTAGTAATAACAGCTGCAAAAGAAAGAATGCCTTCTATGTTTAATCTCTGGCCTATCGCTGATTTAAGGTTCACCCACCACATGTTTGTGAAAAGTCCCTTAGATTTTTTGACGGCCCTGTTCTGATCCTCTTGGCCCAGATCTTCTTTCTGATTTTTAGTTGATGGGTTTTGATCAGGGACGTTGTTGGAGTTGATAGACAAGTAGAACTGCTGAAAAAGCCTCTGGTTTCGACTCGGGTCGGGCTCGGCGTTGTTGGAGTTGTGGTTTTTGCTGCAACTGGTTGCTGGAGTTGGTGTAAAAGAGTGGACGCATAAATCATTAAATTGAGAACAATTTCTGATGAGGGAAACGGGAGAAAAGGATTTATGTTTTCTTGAGAAATGCGTTTGGTGGAATGGAATCGAACGAGAAGAAGAGCAACTGGGCAGGAAAACTGCACAAATGGAATGCGTTATCATGTTAATTCTTCTCCCTTCCGATATAAAATTACAATGTCGAATATAAAATTTCTTTGTGGGCCGAACTATCGTTACCTAAAGCCCAAATAAGGATTGTTTTGGATCTCCGAGAGATTCGGTCCATTAGAAGAGATTCGGTCCATTAAACAATGGCTCAAAAGGAGGGGATTTTTAACAAATGACCTCCAAATTTTGTGGATGTTTAAAAATATATATATATATCCATACAGGTTCCATAAATACCTTAAACTTTGAAGAAGAGTTCAAAAATATCGTTACAGTTAATTTTGAATATAAACTATTAAAGTTTTATTTTAAAAATACCAACGAACTATTAAAAAGTTTTATACATACCTTTGAACTATTGAAAAGTTTCATTCATACCCTTGAGCTTAAAAAAAGTTAAAAAATACTCTATTTGATCCAAATTTTACATCAATTTTCTCACCAACCAAAATTTTAAGTTAAAACCATAGCTTTAAATTTATTTGATTATTATCACACAATAATAGATCACGAACACTGTTAAATAAAAAAATGTATTTGACTATTAATAGACAATGATATATCTATCAATGTAATTTTTTTTATTTGACTTATGATTGTTTTAGGATAAATTTTTAATTTGGAGTTTTGTCAGATTTTGTGAAATTTTATGTTTTAATCATGGTCTAAAATATCGATATCGATAGATATATCAAACTCTTTTTACAGAAATTTTGATGGAATTTTGATTTCACAAGATATTTGTAGAAAAAGTATAAAAACACAAAATTCAAAATAAATTTCAATTAGTAAATAAATATTTTATTAGTTTCAAATAAGTAAATATGTCTATTATTCACGTTACATTTATATTAGTGCCATTTTTATGTTCATTTTTTGTGATTTGTGAATTTTTACTATGTAATGAAAATATTAATTCACTCCTCATATCGATCGAACCCATGAAAATGTGAAGATATCAATATAAATAACAACATATTGATAAAAATTTAAAACTATGGTCTTAACTTAAAATTTTAGTTTATGTTTTGGGTACTAAGAAATTTGGTGTAAAAATTGGATGAATGAGAGTATTTTTAAACTTTTTTAAGTTTAATGATATTTATAAAACTTTTCAATAATTCAGGGGTATTTTTGCAACAAAACTTTAACGGTTTTCATTCAAAACTTACAATTAAAATATTTTTTTAACCCTTTTTAAAAGTTAAAAAATATTTTTGACACAAAGTATATAGTTGAAGGACATTTTTTATAATTTAATCAAATAAATAAAAGAAGATATTAAGAAAATTGAAAATGATTATAAAACTTGATTTTGAAAAAAAAAACATTATTTACCCAATCACTCAATCTTAACGATATTTTTCAAGATAGGGAGACTATATTACGAATTTTGAAGCACATCAATATAAAACTGAAAAGATATGGACTAAATCAATTTATTTAATCATTCAAGAATTATAAATATATTTAATGACTTAGTCACTTTTTTTTTTTTTTTAATTCACTAAGATATTTTTTGATGTGGTAGGAAGCACGAAATAGATGTATTGTGATTATCGTTGATATTGACGCACTAAGTTGAACTCTAAAACGAATATTGTGGTTTTACTAAATCTTGCACGAACCAACGAAGTTGGTGGAACTACTAAGCAATTGATTGAGGTTTGGTTAGTGACAAAACTTGTAATATTGTTACTTTGTGACAATACCTTGTTGTATTTAGTTTCTTTGTAAGATTTTACAAAATATATTTATTTGAAATACTTGGAATCTCTTTGATAATTTTGTTGTGTTTAGATTAAAAGAATAAAACGAATTTTCTTCCTAAAAGTTGGAGGTTTGATTTTCATCTTCGAAATTGTTGTACTAAAGAACTTATAATTAACATTATCTCACGTGCAACGCACGTCAAAAATTTCTAGTGTTATAGCGAAACAAAGTGAAAGTTTAGTAAATATTGAAACATAAAAGTGAATTTTGTGTAGATTAAATTTATTTGTTAAAAACTTCAAATTGGATTGAAACCATCAAAATAAGATGATGTTTTTTATAATGCTAAAAAAACACTATTTTTCTAAGCCTAAATCGTGTTAGTTCTCATGACTTTAATGTCTATTGTAGTGCTTTACAGTGAGCATTTTAGACTTTCGAAACGATTGTGACGTGTTAGTGAAAATTACCCTTCAAATATATACAGAAGGCATTTTAGGCTCAACCTTACCCTTATGTTAGGCTAAGGTCATCACCATACAATGTCGCAACTTTGTTTCATCATCTAGGTTCCTGACCTCTCGATCTTCCCATATCAAAGGATCTTTTCGAAATGAGTCATGACCTTAACCAAAGTCAAGACTAGCTTACACGACCTATCGGGTACAACTTGGTGATTCTTGTCGCTTCACTATGTCATAACTAGCTTGACGGGGCCATCAGACGCATTCGACACCATTCTTGACGCATACTAGCTCATAACTAGCTTGTCGGGTTCACCGAGAGCTTTCGAGATAATTCCTGTTGCACTTTGGGCTAAGGAATGCTTAACTTGTCAACGTAAAGCGTCCGTCTAAACTTCGATTGACATGAAATTCGACGTGCTTGCATATTTTATCAATATGCATCTAACTCCAGAGCCGCTCGAAATCCCAACGTTCGAGGTCACGGCCCAGGACTCCGTCTGGCCTCCATTGAGTTTGTTACTAATACCATCGATGACACTGATTGCATGTCTTCTTGCTTATTGTTCAACTTGACATGCTTGCCCGCTTATCTTAGTGTGTTGGATGATGCATCATCCTTCTTGATTGCATCATGACACTTCACTTCTCTGCTCTCTCTCTTTTGACCTAACGGATGACACCTTTTCATGTGTCATTGTGCTTACTTGCCATGTCGACATGCTTGCTTCTTGTCTACTCGTAGTGAGGTCACAATCAACCTCTTAGTTACAATTATAACACAAATCACGTAGTTCTAATATGGAAAAAAAAAAGAATTAAAGACCTCCCAAAAATAGAAAGTAGGCAAAGGAAAGGACTAAAAAATCCCAAAAAAGAAACAAAGGAGAGGCAAGAGGTAGTGACAAAGAGGTGCGCATTTTGAGATGGTTTTGACAGCAGGAAGCCAGCCACCCTAACGCGTCCTCCAAGTTCCTCGTGACTCCACACAACCCACTCCCCTCATCTTTTATACAATATAATTAATATTCTATTTAAATATTAATTATAATCTATATATATATATAAAAAAAAAACTAAAATCAAATTTTAAATCTTATTTATTTATTTTCTCTATATGATTGATTCATAGTTGACTTCACTCCCATATTCACCTATTAAGGTCTTTTGGAATGGCTTTCTAAAAACTCAAAACCCATTTCTTAAATTTACTAAAAAGGGTAATTACAAACATGTCTTAAACATTTACCACATTCTTAATCTTAATCTTAATCTTAAAAAAAATGGTTAAGTAGTAGATCCTTAAACAAAAGTAGTATCTATATATTTATGAAGTTATATATATTTATTATATTTAGCAAATCCCAAAAATAAGTCACGAGAATTTCCGTGGTGAACATTGTGGGCATTGATTATATATCCATTATCAATACTGGCTGGCGTTGCGGCAACTTGGGGGAAGGTATAATAATTCAAATTTCCTCATCCTAAAATCCAATTATTTCCCATAAAATGCCCTTCAATTTGCCTCCTCCTGCCAGCTTCATCGGATCTTGTCAGTTGCTCCTTTCTCTCTTCGATTCAATCATACCCTCAAACTTGTTGTCTATTTTAACACTTAAATGAGTTTGAGAGTCAATTTAATACTTAACTTAATTATCACAATCAAAAATTTTGAGGGTATAATGATCACCTACTTGTAGTTTTTTAAAATTATATCACTAGTAAGAGTATATCATTTATACGGTATAGACTCGAATTGGATTTACTAAATTTTGATAGATTTTTAAGTTCTTTTAGACTGGGTTGTATCTACAAATATTATTATTATTTATTATTGTATTATGGGTTCCTTCCTCCAAGGTTTTGGGCCCCTTTCCAGCTACATCATAGTTGACAAGATTTGCCAGCTTTCAATTCTCTGGCATTTCTCCACACAGTCAATCAGCAGTCCTATATAAAGCCTTCTCATCTCCCAACTTCAACACCATTCTCCCTCATCTCTTATAATTCTTCTTTCTATTCTGCTACTTATTATTAATAACTTAACTCCTCTTAGCTAAAGCAAAACAGGTTCATTCAACAACAACAATGAGTCTGCTGCTTCAACTTTGTGTGTTCATGGCTTCTCTAATGGCTGCCACCGCCGGCAACTTTCTCCGAGATGTCGACATTACGTGGGGTGGCCCTCGTGCCAAAATGCTAGATGGAGGTCGACATCTCAGCCTCTCCCTTGACAAAGATTCAGGGTCTGGTTTCCAATCTAAGAAAGAATTTCTATTTGGAAGGTTTGATGTCCAAATGAAACTTGTCCCTGGAAACTCTGCTGGCACTGTTACCACATTTTATGTAAGTTTTAATCATTTTTGTCCATATTACTTTAGTGTTTGATTTTCCCATATTAAAACAAAAGGTTGTTCTAACTTGGAATTTGTTCTCATGTGTAGTTGTCTTCTCAAGGAACAAGTCATGATGAGATTGACTTTGAATTCTTAGGCAATTTATCTGGAGATCCATACACACTTCACACCAATGTGTACTCCCAAGGAAAAGGAAACAGAGAACAACAATTTCACCTCTGGTTTGATCCCACAAAGGCCTTCCACACTTACTCCATTGACTGGTCTCCACAAAGTATCAAGTAATTGTCCATTCTTGTCGAACTCTTGAGTTGATAGGTTATAAAAAAAAAGTCCTATGTTTGAATTCTGATTAAAATTAAACTTTTTCCATTTTCTTTTTCATCAGGTTTCTAGTGGATAACATTCCCATAAGGGTGTTCCATAACTGGGAAGAGATAGGTGTTTCATACCCAAAGAGCCAAGCAATGAAAGTATATTCAAGTCTGTGGAATGCAGATGATTGGGCAACCAGAGGAGGGCGAGTGAAGACAGATTGGACAAAGGCTCCTTTCACAGCATCTTACAGAAACTTCTATGCCAATGGATGTGTTGCATCAACTGGATCATCATCTTGTAGCTCCAAATATGCCAATACTCTGCAAGGTGGATCAAAAAACAATCAAGGATTGGACGCCAAGAGTAGGAATAGACTGAGATGGGTGCAATCCAAGTTCATGATTTATAATTACTGCACTGACCGTCAAAGATTTCCTCAAGGCATCCCAGCTGAATGTAGGCGCTCAAGGTTTCTATGATACAAAAAAACTTGAAAACATATTGATTTGATTCCTTTAGTTCCTGCATTCTGATATGGTTTCATGTAATTTTTTTAAATTCTTTTTTGCATATAAATTTGTATCCAAACTTGTCTTTTCTTTACCTCTATACCACCAGTTCATTTTAAATAATCACTTTTCTTCTAAGTTTCTAAAGTTGAAACAAACATTATTATCGACTTATTTAACATTATGTTGCACATATATGGTTGAAATTAGAATCAGACACAGCTGGACTAAATAAAATGTCTACATGCTAAGCTAACATGTCATTCTTTTCTTAAAGCACCATACATCAAATCCTTTTTACAGACATGGTTTATTAATGTTTATCATGTCATGTGTTAGACCCTCTATCAAGCATGTGTACAAGAGGAAGGGTAAAAAAGATGGTAACGGTAAAAATCAGGGGTAAAATG